>PITA01001860.1:0-36346 GCA_004023965.1 Spilogale gracilis | reverse complement strand
AGTTAATGGAAGTATCAGGGACAAGGGACATACACGTGAGTACTGGAGACCTAGCTCTGGATGTGACATCAAAAGGCCGAGCTGGCCCAGTTCCTTAGCTTTCCTGTCTCAACTGCTTTGTCTGTGAATTAGACATCATAAAACTACCAACTTGCCAGGGGAGTATTGAGTACTGAAGGCAAAAATCCCTTCAAGGACTCTACTGCAATGAGAATAGACCTTAAGAAGCTTCACTTGGGCCTTCTGCTCCTGCCCCATCTCCCCTTAACTCTGGCCCAGTTGGGGGCACTAGGCCCATGTTCCTTGAGTGAGCCCTGCTCCCTCTTGCCGCAGGGCCTTTGTGAGTAGGATTTCATCTGCCTGAGATGCTCTTTCCCTTTCTCTCAAGTAGTGTTTAAAAAAAAAAAAAATTTTTCCTTTCCTGATCTTCAGGTTAGATAAATTCCCTTTCTAAGCTCTACTCCTTATAATTTTTCTTCATAGGCTTTCTCATGGTTTTTGTACATTTGTAAGACAATTTAATGCACATCTTTTCCCGATCAGACTGGGAGTTTTCCCAGATAGACTAAATTTATAATATCTGGTCTTCTGGTTTTTTCCATGACCACATCCCTAAGAGGTAACACGCCATAGCAGCTTTAGATGTGTTTGTTGAACAAAAGAATGAGTGAATGAATGAATGAATGAAAGAATGAAAAGCACTGTCTGGTACATAGAAAGAACCCAATAAATTAAGGTATTGCTACTTTTATTATGTAAAGTACCAAGAATTAATTCAAGAGTTCTATAAAAACATTAGTTAATGATGCAAGTGATAGCCTAAGGCAGTATATTGGTTATCTATTGCCATAATGATAGTGACTAACAGCTACAAAATGCAATGGCTCAAAATCTTATGCACTTATTTACAATCTGTGTTTCTCTGGTCCTACTGAATATAACCCTTGGCTTGCGGTTTTGTGGACCTTGGTTGAGCTCTCCTACATGCAGGGAGCCAGCTGTCCAGGGTGGCACAGCTGGGACAACTGGGCAGCCTGACTCTGGTCTGTGTGTTCTCCTAGTGAAATCAAACCGTCCTGTGCTCTAGCGCAGGCATATGTTACACTGACCTTAGAGAAACATTGGTGCAAAGCAGGAGGAGGAAATCTGATTGTAAACAGTAGCTTTCACCCTTTACATCTGCATTTTGGGCCTGTGTTTCCCTGCTGCTGCAAGTTAGAAACTCCCAATGACAATGGGCAATAAATTCTGACATACTGAAGAAGTGAAGACTTATTTTCTGATTTTTCTGGTAGCATTTTCCATCTGGTCAGCTACCCACTACCCACGCTCCCCATCCCCTGGCCACTTTTTAAAAGTTGATCTATTTATTTACATTTATCTTTTAGAGTGCATGTATGCCTGTGTATGCACAAGGGGGATGGGGGAGGAGCAGAGGGAGAAAGAGATCATCTTTTTTTTTTTTTTAAAAAGATTTTATTTATTTATTTGACATAGGGAAAGAAAGAGCACACAAACAGAGGGAACAGCCGAGGGAGAGGGAGAAGCAGGCTCTCTCTTGAGCCCAATGTGGGACTCGATGCCAGGACGCTAGGATCATGACCTGAGCCGAAGGCAGACGCTTAACCTACTGAACCACCCAAAAGCCCGAGTCACTCAGGAGCCCCAAGAGAGATTCTCTTAAGCAAGTTCCACACCCGGCCTAGAGCATGCAGGGCTCGGTCTCAGCACCTTGAGATCATAAGCTAAGCTGAAATCAAGAGTTGGAGGCTTGGGGCACCTGGGTGGCTCAGTCTTTAAGCATCTGCCTTCAACTCAGTTCATGATCTCAGAATCCTGGGATTAAGTCCCTGTATTGAACCCGGCATGGGCTCCCTGCTCGGCAAGAAGCCTGCTTCTCCCTCTCTCACTGGGTTCCCTCTCTAGTTGTGTTTCTCTCTGTCAAATAGATAAATAAAAATCTTAAAAAAAAAAAAAGTTGGACGCTTAACTGACTGAGCAACCCAGGCACCCCATTTATATAAGTAATCTGTACACCCAAAGTGGAGCTTGACCCCGAGACCAAGAGGGGCCTGCTCCTCTGACTGGGCCTGCCAGGTGCCCTGTCTGAATTAACTGGGGCCTACTGAGCTGGAGAACAGAAACAGTTCTTTTCAAGCTTCTGACACTGTCTGAAGTATGGTGGATACTTGGGTTTTAATGGGAACACCGAGGATCAAATCTTCAGGGCTGTGCCAGTGGGCAGTGGCCTCTTGACATACCCACCCAAGTTCAGCTGCGGCATTGCTCTTGACAGATTGTAAGCTTGTTGTCATTTCACTTTTTCCTTCTGTCTTTCTCTCTGCTTACCTTCCCTTCTTCATCCCTCTTTTTTTTCTCTTTCCTTCTTTGAATAATCATTCCTCAGGCAAGAATTAAGAAGTTTGTTTCTATTTATTGTGGTCATTGTGTTATTATTTGCCCCTTTCCTTTCTGCACAAGTAGTTTCTCTTTGACAGCATTCCTTAAATCTTGTGTTCTGGAAACATTCACTCCATAACTTTGGGCATATTTCGCTAAGGCAAGGTAGAAAATCATTGATCCTTGTTATATCAGTTAATGACCCAGAGCTGGTTATTGTGGAAATAAGTATTAAATAGAACAATCTGCTGTATTTCTCTTTGCAACTCCACTCCCATATTCAAATGTCTAGGAGATTCTTAGTACCAGAAATTATAATGAAATGTATAAAATATATGACTTCAAAGAACTCAGATGTTATAAATTGAAGAAACTAAAGTTCCAAAAGATAATAAGTAGATTTATGTAATTCATGACTATGTTGTGGTTTCATACCAGCATTTATGTAATTCATGACTATGTTGTGGTTTATGTAATTCATGACTATGTTGTGGTTTCATACTAGCAACCCAGGCTCAGCAAACCCTTTCATATTTTTGCCCCTTCTTACTTTTGCCCTGTCTTACTTGTGTTTCAAGGTCAGAAATGATAAAGGTAATCAGTCTTATTTCTCTCTTGACCTGACTGGTGGCAGAGACTATTGGTGGATGAGGCAAGTGACCTCCTATCTCAACCATCCTGGTCACTTCTTTTCCCAAATCCAGCTCTTTCCACTTCATTGATCAATTTCTTAAATTAATTGTACATTGATCTGGTAAAGTATTGAAATCACAATTTCATGATTTTTTTTAAAATATGCAAACACTGATGTTTTTAATCCAAGGAGAAAGAACTAGACTGAGAAGTCCATATTATATCCACTCAGATGAAAAAAAAATAATCTAGTAGAAACAGAAATCATTCATTTAAATGTACTCTTTAAGCTTGTAACAAATGTCCTCTGATCTACAAATTTAAAATTGTGAATATCATTTCTATATCAGATTTAGCTAAAACTCCCTAAAAATACATTGTAGAATCACCTAGAAAGTGGTTAATACATACTTCTTAACTGAGGCTTTAGGGACCGTGAACCCATTTAAGAAATATTTCTTTTCTAGCAAATATTCAAATTAGTGTTCTCTATAATGTAAAGGTTGGATTTATTTTGAAACCTAAAAAAGAAGCCACTACAGTGGCATCAATTAATCAAGAGATAACTCTTGGGTTATTGGATAAAACCAGGCATTTCTAATTCATAATAATGAGGAGACACCCCACCACACACAAAGTTCAGAATAATTTTTTTAGAAGGTCCCAGTTCATCTGCCCTCAAATACCCCATAACACACAAATATCATGATCATAGTGCACCTTTTGTTGCATTAGTACTAGTTTTGTGTTAATTTGGTTAATGATAATTGACATAATGGTAATTGGGCAAAGATTTATTAAGTCACCAAGTGGCTGAACAATTAAGCTGTTAGGACAATTGAAATAAGTAACCTGATTCTTGACTTATGTTCTGCTGACTGATTCCATTCAGTCAAATAGCTCACCCTAGAAACACCTGTATCAGACATTGGGGAATAGGGAACATCGTTTGGTGCAAATCCCTTGGTTTGTGGGCCATGACCCATTCCTGGAGCCTTGGTCTGTGTTGTTCTTACTCTTCTAAAGCCCACTTTTATAATTTCTTCTATATTCATCCATTTTTTCATTGTAGAACAAAGATGATTTCCTTGTTTTCTTTCCATGATCTTTGTCCCTGTCCCAGCTTCCTGGGCCTGTCCTGTGCAGTAATGCGTCATTGTTCAGTCCCATCCAAAGGGTAGTCACACATGTAGTTTTTTAACTCTCAAACTGATGATGTACAACTTATTTAAAGGCATCTGTCCTTTAATTTTACTGTGACCCTGGGAATAATGTTCATGTTCTACGGCCTGCTCTCCAGCTACGTAGTTTTTCTCTGCCTTCTGCGTTCTTCCTCTTTGTGCTGAGTGACTGTAAGACTGGTTGAGACCTCAAAACCTATAATGGTCTGCAGCAAGAGCCTGGAACTGCAATTATGTCCCTCTCCCAGATTCTTCAGCCCTGTCCAGTTATTGGAACACCTTGCTATGCTCCCAGAACTCTCTGAAGACACAATTTCCAATTATCACCTAATGGAAAATACTGTCTTTCCTACTCCTTGTGATTGATAGGTCTGAATATATTCTTCTTTCTCTACTAGCTGGGCCTTCATCCAGCATCCTGCCCTAATTACAGATCAAGGTGTCTCTTACTTTGACCATTTGACTATTACTAACAGGCTCTTTCCAGGGTATTTTGTGGCTCATGTTTCTAAAGGCCATTAGTTTATAGAATTGCAGATACCCTTTAAATAATGAACGCGTGTGTTATTAGTTATACCAAACTAACCTTTATTCTTTGAAAGCTAATATAGTCCCCATGACATTGTTGTTATGTCAACAGACGTTCAATCTCGATATTTGCTCAATTTCTTAAATTAATTGTGCATTGATCTGGTAAAGTGTTGAAATCACAATTTCATGATTTTTTAAAAAGATTTTATTTATTTATTTGACACACAGAGAGATCACAAGTAGGCAGAGAGGCTGGCAGAGAGAGAGGAGGAAGCAGGCTCCCTGCTGAGCAGACAGCCTGATGTGGGCCTCAATCCCAGGACCTTGAGATCATGACCTGAGCTGAAGGCAGAGGCTTTAACCCACTGAGCCACCCAGGCGCCCACAATTTCATGATTTTTTAAACTTAGCTCATGAGTATGTGGATGTGAATGAAAAATTAATGGAAATATGTTATTGTAAAAACAACTCTAGTGAGTATATTTTATTCTTTTTTTTTTAAGGTATACTACATGATTATAAAAGAACTGAGTCCCAAACAAGATCACAGGTTAGTGCATGTAAACTATCAAAATGAGATTTTAAGAAATTAAATTTCTAGGGTCATCAACTTTGTGTGAGTTGCAAAGCTGGGATCAGACCTTAACAACTGTTTGACTATGGCATATAAATAAATTTCAAATTTGATTAACTAGCTAGCAATATTTGCTATTTTAGAGATATTAATCTGATTGTAGAGCTTAATAAAGATATGCCTCGCAGTATATTCTAGATGAGAGTAAGAGCCAATAGTACTGTGGCAAAACACAAAACACACAAAAAAAATGCCAAGGTGTAGGGTGCACTCATTACTTGCCAATGCCATCATAGAATGTGTCTGTGCAGAACAGAGGCAAAAATTTCGATCTCTTGTCCTCTAGTAAAATCCTTTGCAATAAGCATATTTTGAAAAGGAGATGCTTAAAACATTGCTTTGATTTATTTTCAAAAAGATAAGTTAACAACCCATATCCCAACCCAATAACACTCAGTGATTTGATATGCATATACCTCTGTCCCACCCATTTACATAAAGAATCATCCACACATTAAGGTACACCTGTCATCTGCCCATTAGTGAATCATCACTGCATTAAGAAGCTTTCAATACCCAATCTTTCTAATGTCATTAGACAACCTTGACCTTCGATTTCTTGCAATGTGAATAATATTGCATCATATCTACACAGAACAGTATAATCATCTTTTCTATTCGTGGCACTAAGACAGTCAACAGTATTTGATACAATCAGCATGTGTCTTGATACGGAAGGCACATGGTGACAAGCCTAACTGAATGTAGTTATTCGGCTGTCATGAAATGCACCTTATGGTGATAAACTTCCACCATAAAATTGGAAGACTATCACATAAACATGTTTCACAAAGAAATACACTAGCAGAATCCACTGCCGGGTTATTGTTGGAAAACAGTGTTCTATTTATTGTGCTGCAATTTTTACAGTATGTGTCAGTGTTTGGGTGTTCATTACGTTTTACAATGAAGTAATTACCGGGTGGTAATTTCTTTATTCTGGACAACAATTCTATCTAATTAGTGAACAATAAATTGTAGTGGTTGGATTAGGGAAATCTGAATGGACATAGCAGGATAGGTTGATTTTCAGTCTGTGGGAAGCACTGCGTTGTTTTAAATTTAGACTCTCAAACTAGATGCACATTTTTTTAACTTCATAATAAATTATTTTTTCCTATATTCCAGTTCTTTCGACCTCAGTCTCTGCCTTTTCTGTTTCTTTCTCTAATATCATTGCATTATTGATGAATAAAATAACATACTGATAGTTTGTTAAAGTATCTGAGATATGCCATTGAGGCTGGGGATATAATCATCATATCTACTATATAACTCCCAAACTGATGATGTACAACTTATTTAAAGGCATCTGTCCTTTAATTTTACTGTGACCCTGGGACTAATGCTCATGTTCTACTGCCTGCTCTCCAGCTACGAAGGCTAGAAGAATGAACTGCTCATGGAATATGCATGCTAGGAAACCAGCCTGACTGATTTTGCTGAGGAAAGTTGTTAAGCTCTCGCTTTCCCCTCACAGAGCTACGAACCGTCTATATTTACCTGGCATGAACTTTATCACATATCCTGGATGTTCAGTCTGTATGTTTTATAGAGCCCATGCCTTGAAAAATAGTCACAACTAACTTTGAATTCTATGTACAGTAAGGACAGATAAATGTTTGCTTTTAAAGAGAAAACTTAAAAATAAAGAGAACCATAGTCAGTTATAAATCAAGTTCCATAGAAATCAGACCCAGCCATTACCCTTGTGCCTGCTGGCAATGTAACTGGGTCTTCTGAATTCCCACTAGCCCACCAGAAGCTAGCCCAAAATGCTAATATAAGATCGGCTGCTTTGGGGTTGAGGGAGCAAGTGAAGGGATTCTCCAAAAACTGCAGCTCATGAAAGAGTCAAGGCTGCGATGGAGGTGAGGTGTAAGGAAAATAAGAAAAAGGAAAGAATACAATAGGCAAGTAATGACTGAAAGGATACCATGGTAGCAATACTCACTCAGACAAAAACAGATTTTAAAGCAAAACAATTGCTAGGAACAAAAAGGAGACACTAAGTCATGATGAAAAGAGCAATCTACTGAGGATGTATTACAGTCGTGTATATGAACCTCACAACACGACCTTAAATATATGTGAAACAAACACTGACATGGTTATATGGAGAAAATGAAAAAGCTACGATCATTGTAGGAGATATTAACACTGGCTTATTGGAAAGAGGATAGAAAAAACTTCACAACTGATAAAATATGGAGAGTTGATTGAAGGGGGGTGAACCACTTACTCAGCTTGAGTTTAGTAGTCAGAAAGAAATGAAGCTCCAGTGTTGCTAGACCAGCCAATCTTTCAAGAGAAATTGGAACCAGGATTTTTAGGTAGTGTGACAATTTAAGACTCCAGCATCTTCATGACACAGTGCAGGCAACACAAACCAGGTCCCCAGCCAGGAGACTGGGTCTCTTGCAAATAAAGAGTCATCTCATGTCTTTCTCCCTTTTCACAGTTTTTGAGGTTCAAATGTTTGTTTCTCTGTGACTATGTCTTTAATGGTGTTTGAGGATTAAATGAGAAAAAAATGTAAGAATGATGACATGAATTAATGATTTATTTTAACAATTTAAACATAATCCATATATATATGAATTAATGATTTATTTTTACAACTTCACATAATCCATATATATACATATGGTAGAAGTTTCTGGTAGGCCAGGGCAGAAAAGTGATACTACATATGCCCTCGCCCCCTTATCAGTCCTAGGCTGTCCTAAAACATGGGGTAAATCTTATTTATTCGTGCTTCCCCAATGCCTAGCTCATTAGTAAATGAATGGTGGATGAGAAAATAAATAATTGGAATGTTCTATGTTTATAATTCTTTATAATTCTTACAATTCTGTTCACATTTATTTAGCACTTCCCAATGTATTAAAAACACTGCTTGCTTTTTGCCTGTAATTTATTAATTCCCAAAACTACTACAATTATGTCCATTTTACAGATGAGGAAATCTAGTCTTAGAATAGGAACAAAGTTAAATAACTCACTGAAGCTCCCACAGCTTGGAAATGATAAAGCCAGGATGGAACCATTTCTCATAAAAGCCTCATACTACCTCATGTATTTCATAAAGTCCTCTCCAGCTAAGGAGAAGGGAAGTGCCAACTGCAGAAAATGTGAAAATTATAATCTTCTCTTTATAATCTCAACTACTTAACTGACATTTTCAGTAAGACTCACTTAAAATTTGGCAAGTATTTATTAAGCTGTTAAATCTGGCACTGTGGATCTAGCAGTGAACAGAGCAGAGAGAATTCCTGTCTTCATGGAACTCATATTCTAGGGGAGAAAGAATAAATAGACAAATATGAATGATAACTATGAAACATTGATGAAAATCTACAAATGCGTGCATAATATAATTTTAAGTACTTCTAGGAGCTTTGAATAACATAAACCCAGGTCAAAGGAAAGAGAGTAACAGGGTGCTTCTTCAGCTATGACAGTAAGGAAAATGTTTCCTGGAAATAACAGGAGAAAGAGTTCCAGAGAGAGAGAAGAGCAGATACAAAAACACAAGAAGGAGCTTATTGGTTCAAGAACCAGGAGCTAGTGTGGGCAAACGTGATGGGCAGGCCAGATCCTGTAAAACCTTCTAGGCCAGAGAAATGATTTTGAGTTATTTCAGTGTGATGGAAAGCCCCTGGATGGTTGAGGGCAGGGAAACAACAAGATGAGATCCACATTTTGAAATCAACATTCTAGTTGCTGTGTGGAAATAATAGAGTAGGGGTTAACATGGAGTTCTTTGCATACGTTGGGCTCATTGATATGGCTCTGTTTTGCCTTTTCCCTCTTAGTAAATATGGGGAAAGCTTAGAAGTCAGAACACTATTAAGAAGTCTTGGGTAAATCCCTTAAGCTCTCTAAACTTCTGGTTTTTCATCTATTATATGGAGATAATACCTGCTCAGGCTTCTACCATAATATTGTTGGATTAAATGAGATAGCATAAATTAAAGTGGGCATCTACTACAAACATATAAGAAGTAGTGCTTATTATTGAAATCAGTGATCATAATAGCAAAAAAGATAAAAATCTGACAATAAAGTAGACTATATTTGGTTTCACTGTGTACCCCATTTAGATGACTAGAATGAATGCTGTGCAATTAATAGTAGTAACTCCCTCTCTTATGGGAGTAGACAGTGCTTCTGGTATTGTATTAACTCACAAACATCTCCCTGGATTTTGTTGATCTAGTCCAAATATATATATATAAATGTTTTTAAATCTCTGTTCCTAAACTCTGAAGACTTAGGACAAGATTCACCTGTTCACCTACATTATTTTTTCTACCAGTGGCCAAATGTCGTTGTTGTTGTTGTTTTCTTCCAACTGCTATTTTCACAGACATCTTTTCTGAATGCTCTTGGCATCGGGTAGAAGAAAGCAGAGGCTCTAGTAGCTAAATTGGTGTTTTGGCTGCTGTTTCCATATGTAGCCAGTTTTACCTGAGAAACTGTTTCCTGCCAGGAGCTTGGAAGGAAGTTCTGACATAGCCTAAGGAGGCAAAGTGGTATGTCAGAATATGCCCCAAATTGGGAGGTGGACAGGACAAACTTGAGTTTAAATGCAAGTCAGTTTTGCTAGTTTTGTGACCTTGAACAAAATTTTGAGAATTCGAGGTTCACTTTGCTTCTATATAAAATGGAAATAATAATGTTTGCTCACTCATTGGCCTGAGCTTTAAATAAAATCCATATACAGAGCCCCTGGCATATAGCAGACACACAAGTGATAGCTCCTACTCTTCTCTGGGGAAAATCTTTTTCTCATAACAGTGGGCTATGGTGAGTGTGGGAGGTTACTGTGTTTCTAGAACTGGTTCTAGGTTTGTTCTAGAATTGTAGGAACAAGTATTGCAAGCCTGCTCCACATTGTCTCTCTGTCCAGCCAGTTTGGATTCACTTTTCCACCCATGAAAAGCTTATCCTTAGAGGCCTTTCAAAAATTTAAAAAATAATGCTAGACAATTATTTCTGGAACACTACTGAAATAAATGCATTTTCTCTGAGGGTGGACCTCTGTCATTAACTCATAAATATGAATTGACTTTCTTTTTTTAATATTTACTTATTTATTTGCAAGAGAGAGCAAGTGAGAGAGAGAGAGCGTGCATGCACAAGAGGTGGAGGGGCAGAGGGGGAGGGAAGGAGAGAAGTCTCAAGCAAGTTCCTTGCTGAGCACCAAGTCAGACTTTGTGGACTCAACCTCAGGACCCTGAGATCATGACCTGAGCAAAAATCAAGAGCCAGCTGCTTAACCACTGAACCACCCAGACACCCCTGATTTGACTTTTATAGTGGCAAGTTAGGAAAACACAGAGCAGCCCTTGAAGACCCCACCATATGCCTTGTGAAATCCTGGAATATTGCAATTACAATGCCTGCAAGAGCTCATCTACTGCCTCAGGTTCTCTGCCTGGATTACTTCCAGCAGTGGGGGAAATGGGTCCTTCAATCCTGAAGGAAGAATCTGAGTAGCACATCGCAGCACCCACCACATGAAGTGATTTGCCCAAGGTCACACTACTTGTCAGAGCAGCTGAGACATGCCAACCTCCAGGCTCTTACCCAGTTACCTTACCATTCTCACTTTGCCTCTTTGTCCATTGCTTCTACATTTCATATTCCTGTCAACACTTGTAAGCTTTTTACCATTCTCCCTTGAAACAACTCTACCCCAGCCTGTTGGGAAGGAACATTTCCTTGAATATTGTCTAAGTCTCTTTGTGTAGGTTGTTAAATGTCCTGCTACTCTTGTGCAAGACCAAATAACACCTGCACTTGGAAAAAAACAACCTAATATTAAATTCCATTACTCAGCCCAGGAGCAGAACAGACACAGAAAAGGTTCAAAAAGGGGCAATGAAAAAGAATTGAGTCATAACTGGAGTATATAGAGTAATGAGTTTAATTTCCCAAATTTTCAATTTCCACCCTCAGTTCCAAACATGTTTCTTCTTATGCAATTCAGCCATAATTTCAGGGTAGCCTTACAGTGTATTGACTAAGAACTAATTAGTGTGTTCAAGCCTTTAATGTGTCTGATTTGTGAATCACAAATTCTGGAGTTTTCTTTTTTTTTTTTCCCTATGCACTTTGACCAAAGCTAAACCACCTTTTAAAATCCTACCCTTGAAGATGAAGTCTTTTGCTATGAAGGGAAGTCCCACGGATTTCTGATGGCAGGCAGAAAGCAAAACGAATGCATTTCTCTGATTTTTTTATTTTATCTATAAGAGTCATTTCTCAAGAGGAACCCACTGTCTAACAGGGATGGAGATTGAACTGGACCATATCCATGCCTCTCTTATGAGCATCTGGTCTATTTTCCTATCTGGTTTTCTTTGGCACCCTTAGGAAGAGATCTTCATAATGTCACAGCCAGAGACATCACAAATAGTCTCTGCACTATAAAAGACTGTATTATCATAGTTAGTCAGTATGAATTTGCTGTTAAGTACTGCAGTAGATATTACTAGGTTTCCCCAATATAGGGCTCTCTTCTTCTCAGAATACTTGTAGGTCGATGGTTCCACATAACTATTTCTGGCCAAGAAAAATCTTAGCATAAGTGATGCATCTCAATTCCAGGTTGAGTTAGGAAAAATGCTATGCATTATTCTCTTCTCACTTCACCTTTTAAAGCCACAAAGATTTTTGTTGTTACTGCCTCATAGCCTAGCTTATACTAACTGATATAAGTGCTTCATCTTTTGCTTCATTTTTATCCAGCACAAAATTTACTTAAGAAGTCTTCATATTAAAAAAGAAGAAGAAGAAGAAGAAGAAGAAGAAGAAGAAGAAGAAGAAGAAGAAGAAGTTTTCATATTCCTAACTCTTTCTCTCTGGTCTATGAAACCCTAACAAATTCAGCTCTTGTATTTTCCAAGTACACACATGGATCAGAGTCTTCCTCACTGCCAGCTTACAAAGCAGGGCAATATTTATTCACTCTTATAATCCCTGAACTAAGTATAAGCCCAGGCTAGAGTACGCATTCAATAGAAGCTTGACAATGAGTTGATAAATGAATATCTCTATTGGGGACAATGTGTGTATGTGTTTTGCATTTAGGCCTTTTCTAGTTGTGTGTGTGTGTGTGTGTGTGTGTGTGTGTGTGTGTGTGTGTGTTTTAAATCCTCTACCAGTTGTAATTCACCCTTCTTTAAATTTCTTGCAGAGACAAAAGAGGACGAGAACATATCTCAGAGGAAATGAGGCAGGAGATATGGATTCCACACTCTTTCTCATCATTTACTAGTTCTGTGGCCTTAAGCAAGCTACTGGGCTTCCTTAAAGCTCATTTTTCTTACCTGGAAAAATGCAGGGTAATAGGGCCTCTTTCCAGATATTGATGTAAAGATTACATGAGATTACATAAGACAGTGAACGGAGACACCTTAGCATGATGCTTTGCAGAAAATAGGTGATATATAGCAAATACGATCTACTGAATCTATTCAACACCCTTCCTTCCCTTTAGATTTCTTTTTCTCCTGTATCTCTGACCATGACTTCCAGTTGCCTGTATGTCCTGTATGTCCCCTCACTACCCAGATTGTCTATCTTGTCACACCTTATCTCAGTCTATCTTCTTCAGACAGTGGCCTATGCAACAAGTCTCCTTTCTTCCCTTTAAAAAGTATAGATGGTTGTTGGGTTAAATAGGGTTAATAATCTAATTCCTATTACTTCTAATTAACTCAATATGCTAATAACTACTCTGATACTGCTTTAGGAGAATGTAAATTTTAAGAAGGGACACCAGCAAATCCAGGGCATCTGAAACCCAAAGAGGGTTCTATAATGGTAGAATTCTAGCTAACAGTGACTGGCTTTGGGGAGATAAGGGCCAGTTGACTCTGGGGATGCTTGCATCTTGAGTCACACTGTGTAGAATGTCATTGACTTGGTTTATGGCTAGAGTGGGTCCTGAGATCAGTGGGTCCCACCATAAACATTTCTAGATATAAATGGAATAGTGGGACAACTGTTGTTTTTGTACACATTTTTAAAATTTTATTTGCAATATTCTCATGTAGATTGACACTTTTTAGATATTTGCCAAGTTAACCATTTATTATTGCTACCTTTCAGCATGTCATTTAAAAAAATTATTTCACAGTATCCACATATTATCATTGATCCAGATTCTCAAAACCTTAATAGAACCTAAAGCAGAGAAGGTGTAAGTCACTAGAGTCCTTATGGTCAGTAAATCTTTATTACAGTGTACATATACCCAGTAAAGCTGATGTCAATTCCTTCAACAAAAGCAAAGGAAATTCTACTGTTCAATGTTCACTTCCAGCCTCCATATGACTCTCTCAGCTGGAAGTCTTCTGTGTGCTTCATGAAACTCATCTCTGTCTTCTCCATCCTACATCGTGGCCTATGAGGCTGACCCACATAACACACAGTGGATTTCCTTGCCTTTTGGCTGCAAGTTCAGTTGATGGGAAACACAAGCAGGATTTGGAAGATGGGGAGTGAGTCTGAAGTGTTAACTTCCATAACTGCCTCCTTGCTAAGTGGCAGTGGGGTGGTTATATCCCTCAATGGAAAGCCAGAGCCCCTCAATGGTCAGGTCCTTTTAAGTGCCTCTTGGGTTTCTAGAACCACTCTCTTTTCCTTGCCCTTTCAGGTCTGAGGTGCTAATGGCTCCCCTCTGTAGATAGTTCCAGGGTATTACACCATCCTGACTTGGTTTCCATAAATATCTTAGTAAATTTTTTCATTAAATTCTTCTCAAATATCCTGTTCTTTCCTTTTGGGATACTGACAGACATCCACCAATCTACTCTGTATTTGGGGCCTGGTACTGCACTGCCCAGAGAAACATCTCAGATGAACTTAATCCTTTCCTTCTGAAATCATGGAAATGACACACACATTTAAAATTCCTGGACCAAATAGAGTGATATTTTTCCTTATTTTATGACATTATGCCATTTTTCTCCCTGCCCTGCCCGTTAGGAGAGTGTTATCAGTAGAAGATTTCGGCTTAGCCCAGGTTCAGGTTTGGAGGCAGACTTCCAGAAAGTATGACAAATGCACAAGTATGTCAAGCTGTGACAGTCTCTGTGGGCTGAGATTTCAAAAATCTTATGAAAGGGAGACTTTAAAGTGCTTTATTCAAAGGCAGCCAAAGCTTTTATCATCAGAGAAAGAGATTCTAATGTGTCCTGATAATTAGCATAAAGTAGGGGCATCCGCTCTCTCCTAAGGTGTGAAATGCCATGGCTGGAATGTTCCCTGAACCCAAATGTGGCTGCACAAAGAAACTAGGAATCATTCCTGAAATTTATAACCATATTCACCATCGTTTTATGAGCTATGGCATCATTTTTTAAAAAGTCTTGCACCCTTATAGAGCTATTCAAATAACCATTGAGCCATTGGGACTGAAACAGGAGTTAGTTTGAAGTGGCAGTTCATAAATTAGAGGTGCTGTTGTTTCTCAAGGAGAGGGCATACATGCCAAGCAGAGAGGTTGATGCACTAGTTTTACTAAATTATTGTTATGTTTATGACTGTATAGGAGTAGGGGGCTAAACAAGCAGAATTTGACTTTAAATTTGACTTTAGCATATAATTATAGACCATAAGAACACACTTCATGTTTATTCATTTATTTAATAGATATATTTAGCTTAAACTATGGACACGGAGGGAAAAATGAATAAATAACCAGGTAGATTATGAGAATTTCTTTTTTTTATAAAAGACTTTATTTATTTATTTGAGAGGGAGGGAGAGAAGGAGAGTGAGCGAGAGAGAGCACACACGAACAGGAGGAAGGAGAAGAAGACACCCCACTGAGCAGGGAGCCTTATGCAGGACTTGATCCCAGGACCCTGGGATCATGACCTGAGCCAAAGGCAGACACATAATCAACTGAGCCACCCAGGCATCCTGATCATAAGGAATTTTTAGTTTAATAGAGAAGACCTAAAAACCCAGAATGGTGATATAGGGCCCTAGCTAAGTGCTCTGTGGTAGGATGAGCAGAGAATCAAAGAGTAGAGAAGGAAAGGTCCTGATGGTTGGCCTAGGGAGTATGGCTTGGGCAAAGGCAGGGAAGATTGTGTCAGAAGAAGGTATATATGAGCTATTTCTTACTAGACACATTGTAGTATCTCAGATGGGCAAGGTCAGGGTGGAACTTCTCAGCAGAGAGTGCAGGAAGCTCTGATGCTTAAGGAAGCAGGAAAAATCCAGAGAACCTTGGGTGATTCCATATGGTTAGAACATCATATTTGGAGGGTGGCATGGCAGAAGGATCTGGGGGGTATTCAACTTTAAGGGATCTAGCTTTAATCCAAAGGCTAGAAGCCCATGTTTTGGTAGGCAGTCATGTCACATGGAGAACTGATGAGCATGCCAATTACTAGACTCTGCTCTTTGACATTCTGATTGAGTAATTCTGGGATGGGATTAAGGAAACTGCATTTTTAAAAGCAACATAATGGCCATATTTCTATAAATACTGCCACCAGAGATGGAAAGGCCTAGAAGAGGGTTGAATGTAGGATGTCCCACATAGCATACCTATATGGAACAATCATTTGCCTTCCTTTGCATTAATTTGACCCTTTCTCTTTTGATTCAACCTTCTTTTTTGTGAGACTCAAGGAAAGTCTAAGGGTATTACTGAAATGATCCTTCTTTGAATGTTTCTTTGGATATGTGACACTCTCCAGCTGGTCACCTGAGAGGTACTTCGTGCTGCTGTTTTATACAATTGATGTAGATCCCAAGTATAATTGAAGAGATTAGCAGTATCAAACACAGTATGCAACTGGGGAATAAAATGGTTTATATAAAGAATGAACACCAGCTGAAGGAGAGTAGCTGTTACCTGGAGACTCAGAAGCCTAGCTAGGAAAGACAAGCTTGAAGCAGCTTTGAATGTTCTAGTATCATAGGGGAAAAGTAGAAAATATGTTGAATTGCATGTTCTGCATTGTTTAAGAAAAAAGATATTCATTTGTTAGAGACAAATACATTCCTGTCTTAGGTTCCAGGAGTGATTTGTATACAGTGATCAAGATCATTTATCATTCCATAAAAAAGATAGAAAATGTATCCCTGTAATAATAATGTGACTTTTTCTTTTTAATCTCTGATACCTGATTGAAGAAAGATCAGGAAGTTTGTAATTGCCACTAAGTAATTTTTGGCAGTACAAATATGAGCCTGGAGAACATGGAGTGTTTGGGTTTCTGCATAAGATTGCATTTGAGCTTTCTATTTGTTCTTACAAACAGTATTATATCTTTGTTGTCATAAATGAAGTTACTCTATTCAGAATCTTAGTTCTAAAACAGCTGAGGGAGTTGATAGTAGTGGAGATCAATGTCTAGGTATCTTTGGCCTAATAAAATTCAATGTCTAATACATAACACAAGTGACCCATGAGAGCAGGGGATATGGACATATAATAAAAAGCATAAATTTTAGCATGAAAAATGGACAAAAAGTAAAAGGAAAATGTAATGAAGATAGTAAAGAGACAAAAAAGTAGAGAAATTTTTTTATAAGTAAAGCTCTTATAATGAGCAAATAGTAAATAACTGCAGAGAGGTATCTATAAGCACCTGTTATAAAGAATAAGATAAATGGATAGAATACTGACCTGGGAATTTAGGGAACAGTGTTGGTATTTGTGATGCCTTTGCTGTGCATGACCATAGTTTGAAATTTGTATGTAGCAGTTTCATCCGTGTTAAGATAAAGGAATTATTACAATAGGTTGGGATGGGCAACTGTAGCCTAAGAACCAGTTCTAGACTGTCACTTGTTTTTAAGAATAAAATTGCACTGGAACACAGCTGTTCATTCATGCATTCATGAAGTCTATGGATGCTTTATGTTAGAATGACAATGTGGGGTAGTTGCAGCCAAGAATGTAAAGCCTGAAGCATTTATTATCTGGTCTTTTGCAGATAATAATTAATAACCCCTGCAATGAGTGATTATACGAATTAGAATATCAGTTTGATTTCTGTAAAGTAGAATCAAAATTAACCATGCATAAAGTAATACTGAAGTTGATTTCTCAGTGAAATAGAAGCCTGAGCTGGTAGGGTAGCTCCTCCTTACAAGGGAGAACTCTGTATAGAGCCTAAAGACATAATAAATGCCCAATAAATGTAGCTCTTATTATTTTTACCCACTGAGGATTTCTAGTACTGATAAGGGCCGTGGGTTCTCCCAAACCGAGAACCCCAAACCCTAAATTTGTCTTAAATTATAACCCTCATCTCTTCTGAATCTACACCCAAGATCTAGTGAAGCAGGGTCAAAAGGGTAAAAGATTTGGCTGAAGGTAGCACTTCCCATAGCTGAGGAGAAAGCGTGGGAGAAGATCATATGGAATGGCTGTACACAAATGGATTGTTGTGAGCTGGAAACGCCAGTCAGGCCAGTGTTTCTCAATTTCCTTTTCCTTATCAACTCCCCCTAAGTGGCCTTTTTAGACATTTTTTTTCTAATTGCTCCCCCAAGAAATTTTAATATCTCAGATATATATCTGGTTCTGTGCTGTGTGTATGAATAAAATATCTACATATACATATAGGGATTCTCTATATAGCTATATCTCTATTTATCTCCATCTCTATATCTATATTATATAGATCTGTGCTTTATATTTTAAAAGAGAAAGATTGTTTTATCTCCAATCAAACTGAGTTTTACCTCCACAGGGGCAATATTGCCTGTACGGAAAGTATAGGCACATGCATGAGATTAACCTATCAGGCAATGCCTATTGTTGTCTTTATAACAAATATAATTAAAAAATTCACTGTTATAATTATGATCTAATATCTTTCTTCGGATATTAGATATCTAATGGCAGATAGCATAACTATCTTAGTCATTGTTGAGTGGATTCTGATACAAAATAGGCAACTGACATTTCTTGAATATATTAGGAAGGGTTTTAATGTCTAGTAGGGAAAAGAAAATAAAACATGTAAAATTGAAAGTACTCATGAGCTTGTTTAGAGTTGTGTATCAGGAATAGCGGGAGACAGAAGGAAGAGAGGTGCTGCCAAGGTCGTTTTCATTTACTCAGTGCAGATTTATCCTTCCTGTGAGGAGCTTCCCAGATGAAAGCTTGAGGATGAAACCCTGTTTTGTTCATTGTTAAGCACCCTAGAGGTCTTTACACAATGTCTGCTAAATGGTGGTTGAATATTGTTTGAATTATGAATTAATAGTTAAGATAGAAAGTCTTGCAAAGAAAGAGACATATAAGGCTATTTCCTTTTTTCTTTCCTTTTACCTTTATTTAAAGATACATTTAGGGGTACCTGGGTGGTTCAGTCGTTAAGCATCTGCCTTCAGCTCAGTTCATGATCCCGGAGTCCCAGGATCAAGCCGTGCCATCAGGCTCCCTGCTCGGCAGGAAGCCTGCTTCTTCCTCTCACTCCCCTGGCTGTATTTCTCTCTGTCAAATAAACAAAGAAAATCATATATATACATACATACACGCACACACACACACACACACACACACACATACATTTAGAATTACCTCTATTTATGTCTATTAAAAGAAACTTTTCTGAAACATTTTATATTTGAATATAAAAATCTTTAACATTAATGTTTTCTTCAATTTAATACATTAAATTGAACCTAGTTATTCTTTTCTCCTTCCAATTCATCCAAAACATTACAATTCTTTTCTCTTTTTACTATAAAATAGATTCTGAAGAACCAATTATAAACCCTTAAAATGTAAAAGGACTATAGGGAGATTTAAAAAAAAAAAACTAGAATGAGTTGGATATATCAGTTCTCTTTTTTGCTACATTTTTGCGGCTGCCATGGGAAGACTATAAAAGCTTCAAGTCTGATTTTGGTGGATAAATTCCCAACAACCTCCCCCCTCAAGGAGTGATCAGTATTATGGACAAAAGAGGGTATTTCTTCAATATGTCCATTTGATTTTATTTTGTGAGGCAACTACCTTTGTAAACCACACTAACATGTCAGAAATATGAAACTGTCTTCAGTTCACTGCCCTGTAAAAGATGTCTAACAAAAAAATATAAATAAGTAAATAAATAAAGCCAGGAATGCCTGAGTAAGTCATTTTATTTTTTATGATTCAAGCCCCCAAAAGGTCTTGAACTGTCAGATTTATTGTCTCTCCAATTTTATGACTTTAGTTGTATTTATTTTTTGATGTTTACCATCAACTGTGCCTATGTGTGCCGTGGTCTGTGGGATTTCATATTGCTAAATCATTTTTTAAGCTTTAGTTGTAGCTTCTATTTAGCATCAATCCCCAGAGACATGCCATTAACATGAATCATTTTTGAAAGTATTTGGTGCAATATGAACTCCTTGTTGAGCCAATCAGTCATTTCGATGGAAAGAAATGATGACCTTCTCAGAAATACCCATCACGGTTAAATAACGCAGGACAGGACTCAACGGTCAGGGACTTCTGATTGGGGTTCCCCCATTGGCTTAATCATCACCCCCAAAGAAGGAGATGGGAAGTCAGTAAAGCTTCAGGAGGGAAAAAGGAAAGAGGGGGACAAAGGGAAGGAAAAAATGCTGACCCAAACCACAGCCATTTTTTCCTGTTTCTGTGAAGGTTATTTTCACAGCAGGTACTTGAGTGACTATCATCAACACTATCTGAATGTATTTTTCTCTAACATTCCACTTTAAACCTCCAACAGTGCTTTCTTTTTCAAGGAAAGTTAAGAATTTACCTTCTCTGATTTGTCTTCTCTGCTATACACCCCCTCAACCTGTTTTTTCCCTCAGTCCAAGCTCTGTGTTTAACTGCTCAGTTCATTAGAGATCTGGGGGTTTTATGATAGACTAAAAAGTTTTTCAAAGAATGATGTATAATTACCCCAGTAGTAAATTTTTCCCTTGGTTTATACCAAGCATCTAGATACTTTTAAATCATAAGCCAGTGCAATGACATAGTTTATTTTTCTAGGTGGCCATTCTTTCTCTGCTTATGTTTAGTTAAGTCTGGCCTCCAGATCTTCCCTTCCATCTCAGGTTTTCTAGCTCCTTTCTCAGATGAATAAATACAAATACACTATATGCTATGATTAAGGGATGGCATATAGGTCTATTCTAAAGGAAGGATCAGAAAACTGTAGCCCACAGCCAAACAAAACATGTTGACCATTTTGTAAGTAAAGTTTTATTGGAATATAGCCATGGCCATTAATATATATGTTGTTATGGCTACTTTCTCTCTGTGGCAACTGTTGAGTAGTTATAGTAGGACATTACAGTCCTCAAAGACTAAGATGTTTGCAGTCTGGCCCTTTACAGAAAAATCTGCTGTTTTACATTGTAGCTATTCAAACATAACCCTCTTTACTAAATAAACAGAATAATGGTTTTATTTACTGGGTCTATCTCAAACTCAAAGTTTAAATTGTTGACAAAAAAAATGTTAGGAAAAACTGAAGGGGATAATTTCGACTTCTCCTTGGTTATCTGGTTCTATGCTTTTTGCTATCCTTTCAGCTGTATTTTTTTTTCTGATTAAATAGATTGTATCTAAATTGTAAAATATGATATTTTGTTATATATATATATATAAACTTTTGGGGATAGTCCTAATTTCTTAGTGTTTGTCTAATTATTCCTGTATAAACTGACAACATAATATTATCTAAAATTTGTTGATTTGTTAAGGGAAATGCCTGTTTTTTATTTAATCTGCACTTTTTGATAAATTGTGAGAAATTGAACAGTTTTTCCTGTGCTTATTGGTTGCCTATAATTGTACTTTCTGAAGTCTCCTCAGAGCCTCCATTTATTTTTCAAAATAGGCTTTTGCTGAAATTCCTAACTAAATTGGTTATGCCCTTTATTTGTGTTATTCTAGTATGAATATTCCAGTCATAATTTGTACTCTCACCAGTTTAGCTTCTCATGTATGAGGACACATAGAATGCCCAGAGCATATAGTTTAGTATTTTCTATGCCCTTATGATTTTATACTTTTCTATATTAGTTTTTTTTTCCATAATCCTGTCACCCTATCCCTCCCACACTCCACCCAGCAACCCTCAGTTTCTTTCCTGAAATAAAGAGTCTCTATGGTTTTTCTCCCTCCCCTGTCCCATTTTGTTTCATTTTTTAACTCCCTACTCCCCATGACCCCTGGCTCTGCCTCTCAAATTCCTCATATGAGAGAGATCATATGATAATTGGCTTCCTCTGATTAACTTATTTTGCTCAGTATAATCACCTCCAGTTCCATCCGTGTCATTGCATATGACAGCATTTCATTCTTTTTGATGGCTGCATAGTATTCCATTGTGTATATATATATATATATATATATATATATATATATATATATACACACACCACCTCTTCTTTATCCATTCATCTGTTGATGGACATCTAAGTTCTTTCCATAGTTTGGCTATTGTGGAAATTGATGCTATAAATATTCGGGTGCATGTACCCTTTCTGAGCACTACTTGCATCCTTAGGGTAAATACCCAGTAGTGCAATTGCTGGGTTGTAGGGTAGCTCTATTTTCAACTTTTGAAGGAATCTCCACACTGTTTTCCAGAGTGGCTGCACCAGCTCATATTCCCACCAACAGCGTAGAAGGGTTACCCTTTCCCTACATCCTTGCCAACATCTGTCATTTTCTGACTTGTTAATTTTAGAAATTCTGGCTGGTGTCAGGTAGTATCTCACTGTTGTTTTGATTGGTATTTCCCTAATGCTGAGGGATGTTGAGTGCTTTTTCACCTGTCTTTTGGCCATTTGATGTCTTCTTTGGAGAAATGTCTGTTCATGTCTTCTGCCCATTTCTTGATTGGATTATTTGTTCTTTGGGTGTTGAGTTTGAGGAGTGCTTCATAGATTTTGGATACTAGCCCTTTATCTGATATGTCATTTTCAAATATCTTCTCCCATTCTGTTGGTTTTGTTGACTGTTTTTTTGTTTGTTTTTTTTTTTTGTACAAAGCTTTTGATCTTGATGAAGTCCCAATAGTTTATTTTTTTCCTTGCATCCCTTGCCTTTGGTGATGTTTCTAAAAAGAAGTTGCTGTGGTTGAGGTCAAAGAGGTTGCTGCCTGTGTTCTCCTCAAGGATTTTGATGGATTCCTATCTCAAATTTAGGTCTTTCATCCATTTTGAGTCTATTTTTGTGTATGGTGTAAGGAAATGGTCCAGTTTCATTCTTCTGTATGTCGCTGTCCAATTTTCCCAGCACCATTTGTTGAAAAGATGTCTTTTTTCTATTGGACATTCTTTCCTGCTTTGTTGAAGATGACTTGACCATAGAGTTGAGGGTCCATTTCTGGGCTATTCTGTTCCATTGGTCTATGTGTCTGTTTTTGAGCCAGTACCATACTGTCTTGATTATTACAGCTTGTGAAGTCTGGAATTGTGATGCTGCCACCTTTCATTTTCTTTTTCAATATTCCTCTGGCTATTCAGGATCTTCTCTGGTTCCATAGAAATTTTAAGATTATTTGCCCCATTTCTTTGAAAAACATTGATGGTATTTTAATAGGGATTGCATTAAATGTGTAGATTGCTTTAGGTAGCATAGACATTTTAATGATATTTGTTCTTCCAATCCATGCACATGGAATATGTTTCCATTTCTTTGTGTCTTCCTCAATTTCTTTCATGAGTACTTTATAATTTTCTGAGTACAGATTCTTTGCCTCTTTGGTTAGGTTTATTCCTAGGTATCTTATGGTTTTCAGTATAATTGTAAATAAGATTGACACTTTAATTTCTCTTTCTTTTGTCTTGTTGTTGGTGTATAGAAATGCAACTGATTTCTGTGCATTGATTTTTATGTCCTGATATTTTGCTGAATTCTTGTATGACTTCTAACAGTTTTGGAGTGGAGTCTTTTGGGTTTTCCACATAAAGTATCATATCATCCGCAAAGAGTAAGAGTTTGACTTCTTTGCTGATCGGGATGCCTTTTATTTCATTTTGTTGTCTAATTACTGAGCCTAGGACTTCTAATACCATGTCAAATAACAGTGGTGATAGTGGGCAGCCCTGCTGCTGTCTTCCTAACCTTAGGAGAAAAGCTCTCATTTTTCCCCCAGTGAGAATGATATTCGCTGTGGGTATTTCACAGATGGCTTTGATGATATTATGGTATGTGGCCTCTATCCCTACACTGTTTAGAGTTTTGATCAAGAAAGGATGCTGTACTTTGTCAAATGCTTTTTAAGCATCTACTGAGAGGATCATATGGTTCTTGTTTTTTCTTTTATTAATGTAATGTAACACTTGATTGGTTTGCTGATGTTGAACCAACCTTGGAGCCCAGGAATAAATCCCACTTGGCCATGGTGAATATCCTTTTAATGTACTGTTGGATTCTATTGGATAGTAGTTTGTGAGAATTTTTGCATCCATGATCATCAAGGATATTGGTCTGTGATTCTTTTTGATGGGGTTTTTGTCTGGTTTTTGAATCAAGTTAATGTTGGCCTCATAAAATGAGTTTGGAAGTTTTCCTTCCATTTCTATTTTTGGAACAGTTTCTGGAGAGTAGGTATTAATTCTTCTTTAAATACTTGGTATAATTCCCTTGGGAGGCCATCTGGTCCTGGGCTCTTGTTTGTTGGGAGATTTTTGATGACTGCTTCAATCTCCTTACTGGTTATGGTCTGTTCAGATTCTCTATTTCTTCCTGGTTCAGTTTGATAGTTTATATGTCTCTAGGAATGCATCCATTTCTTCCAGATTGTCAAATTTGCTGGTGTATAGCTGCTCATAATATGTTCTTATAATTGTTTGTATTTCTTGGTGTTGATTGTGATCTCTCCTCTTTCATTTATGATTTTATTTATTTAAGTCCTTTGTCTTTTCTTTTTGATAAGCCTGGCCAGGGGTTTATCAATCTTGTTAATTCTTTTGAAGAACCAGTTTCTAGTTTCATTGATTTATTCTACTGTTCTTTTGGTTTCCGGTTCATTGATTTCTGCTCTGATCTTTATTATTTCTCTTCTCCTGCTGTGTTTAGGCTTTCTTTGCTGTTCTTTATCCAGCTCCTTTAGGTGTAGGGTTAGGTTGTGTACTTGAAACCTTTCTTGTTTCTTGAGAAAGGCTTGTATTGCTATATACTTTTCTCTCAGGACTGTCTTTGCTGTGTCCCAAAGATTTTGAACAGTTGTGTTTTCACTTTCATGTGTTTCTACAGATTTTAAAAATTCCTCTTTAATTTCCTGGTTGACTTATTAATTCTTTAATAGGATACTCTTTAGCCTCCATGTATTTGAGTTCTTTCCAGCTTTCCTCTTGTGGTTAAGTTTCAAAGCACTGTGGTCTGAAAATATGCAGGGACTGATCTCAGTCTTTTGGTACTGATTGAGACCTGATTTGTGACCCAGGATATGATCTATTCTGGAGAATTTTCCATGTGCCCTAGGGAAGAATGTGTATTCTGTTGCTTTTGGATGGAATGTTCTGAATATATCTGTCATGTCCATCTGGTCCAGTGTGTTAAAGCCTTTATTTCCTTGTTGATCTTTTACTTAGATGATCTGTCCATTTCAGTGAGAGGGGTGTGAATGTCCCCTACTATTGTATTATTGTTGATGTGTTTCTTTGACTTAGTTATTAATTGGTTTTTATAATTGGCTGTTCCCATGTTATGGGCATAGATACTAAAAATTGTTAGATCTTCTTGTTGGACAGACCCTTTAAGTATGATATAGTGTCCTTCCTCATCTCTGACTATAGTCTTTGGTTTGAAATCTAATTTGTCTGATATAAGGATTGCCACCCCAGCTTTCTTTTGATGTCATTAGCATGATAAATTACCCCCCCCACACACACTTTAAATCTGGAGGTGTTGGGTCTAAAATGAGTTTCTCTAAGAAACTATATCAATGGGTCTTGCTTTTTTTCCATTCTAATACCCTGTGTCTTTTGATTGGGGCATTTAGCCCATTTACATTCAGAGTAACTATAGAAATATAGGAATTTAGTGCCATTGTATTGCCTGTAAGGTGACTGTTACTGTATATTTTCTCTGTTCCTTTCTGGTCTGTTACTTTGAGACTCTCCCTTTGTTTAGAGGATGCTTTCAATATTTCCTGTAGAGCTGGTTTGGTGTTTGCAAATTATTTTAGTTTTTTTTCTGGAAGGTTTTTATCTCTCCTTCTATTTTCAATGACAGTAGAGCTGGATATAGTATTCTTGGCTGCATATTTTTCTCATTTAGTGCTCTGAATATATACTGCCCATCCTTTCTGGCCTGCCAGGTCTCTGTGTATAGGTCTGCTGCCAATCTCATATTTCTGCCATTGTATGTTACAGACCTCTTCTCCTGAGCTGCTTTCAGGATTTTATTATTGTCACTGAGACTTGTAAGTTGATGTGTTGTGGACCTATTTTTATTGATTTTGAGGGGGGTTCTCTTGCCGCCTGAATTTTGATGCTTGTTCCCTTTACTAAACTAGGGAAATTCTCTGCTATAATTTGCTCCAATATACCTTCTGCCCCCTCTTTCTTTCTTCTTCTTCTGGGATCTCAATTATTCTGATATTGTTTCATCTGAGGTTATCACTCATCTCTCAAATTCTCCTCTCGTGGGCCAGTAGTTTTTTGTCTCTCTTTTTCTCAGCTTCTTTATTTTCCATCATTTGGTCTTCTATATCACTCATTCTCTCTTCTGTCTCATTTATCCTAGTGGTAGGAGCCTCCATTTTTTTATTGCACCTCATTAATAGCTTTTTTTATTTCAACTTGGTTATATTTTAGCTCCTTTATTTCTCCAGAAAGATATTTTTTACTTCTCCAGAAAGGGATTCTGTAGTATCTTCCATGATTTTTTTGAGTCCAACTAGCACCTTGATAATTCTCATTCTGAACTCCGGTTCTGACATATTATTGATGTCCCTATTGATTAGGTCCTTAGCTGTCAGTGCTGTCTCCAGTTCTTTTTCTGAGGTGAGTTTTTCTATCTTGTCATTTTATCCA
The DNA here is from genome assembly GCA_004023965.1 of Spilogale gracilis. Classification (NCBI taxonomy): domain Eukaryota; kingdom Metazoa; phylum Chordata; class Mammalia; order Carnivora; family Mephitidae; genus Spilogale; species Spilogale gracilis. The sequence goes on along the minus strand of PITA01001860.1, from coordinate 9,955 downwards.
GTAAGAATAGATGAATGGGAGAAGAGAATACTAAATGTGTAGTGATGACCTGGGAAAAATATACACTAACCAAATCAGAACAGACCTGAAATCAGGGGGAGAAGGAAGGAAAAGAAATCTGTATGTATATATATATCTGTCTCTCCCTCTCTATATGATCAGACTGGTGATTAGAACAGAGCTGCACACTTGATTTTGGGTGTATTTTGGTCTGTTAGAAGAAACTGCCTCCCAAATTTTTAAAGAAAGATAAACTTATGTATGTACAAAAGCAAAGGTATACATGATGAAGGAATGGAATATTACTGTAAAGATTAGAATTAAAACATATTCTTAAAAAGGAATTGATAAGATTAGAAGTTAGTTGAAAAAAGAAAAAAGAAAAAAAAAGAGGAAGGAATGTGATGAGGCTGGAGACTAGAACAAACTCATGCACTAGATTTAGGGTATATTTTTATTTATTAGAAGAAACTGTATCCCAAAATTTTAAAGAAAGAAAAACCTATATGTATGCAAAAAGTAAGGTGAAATACAACAAAGGGATAGACTATGACTAAAATGATGAAAATTGAAAAAGATTTTTTAAAATGTTACCAATAAGATAAAATAGTTTAAAAATGTTAAAATAGGAAAGAAAAATAATTTTAAAAATAGAATAAGAAAAAAATAAAATCAAAAAAATTTAACTTTGAAAGACTAAAGAATCATAGGAGAAAAGCCATGAATTCTACATGATGCATTCCCCCAGCTCTGGATTTCTGCAGTTCTCATTGATCGGTGAACTTGGTCTTGGCTGGATGTTCTCACTGATCTTCTTGGGGAAGGGCCTGTTGTATTAATTCTCAAATGTCTTTGCCTCAGGCGGGAACTGCCCCGTCCTTGCCAGGGGCCAGGCTAAGTAATATGCTCAGGCTCATTCTTGGAAGCTTTTGTTCCCTGAACACTTTCCGTACAGCTTTGGAGGATGGGAATGAAGATAGGTGGCCTCCTAGTCTCCAGCCTAGAGGAGCTGAGATATTGGGGCCTCACTCCTCAGTGTATCCTCAGAGGAAAGCAGTCAATCACTTCGGTCTCTCTGGTCTCTGGCCATACTCCATGTTCACCCGGCCTGTGTCCAATCATTTCTATTTCTGGCACTCGTCCCCATTTGGAACCCCCAAACCCATCAGGTTCCTTCCTCCTGGTAGAGGAAGGAGGGGTCTCCCTGGATCTACCACTTGTGGGGTCCCTGCTCTAAGAGCAGTGGCACGACTGTGCCTCACATCGCAGTTTAAAATAAGTGCAAGCTGAGACCCACTCCTTGGCTCTGTCTCTGCAGCTGGCTTCTGTGCTCTGATACCTGGGAGCTCTGCCATGCTCAGGCACCCTGGGTTCTTCTGTGACCCCATGGGTTCTGAGACCACACTGTCCCAGCGAGTCTTCCACCCCTTTACTTAGCCTCTTTGTTGACATCCTTTAGTGGAGCAGACTTCTAAAAGTTTTGATTTTGTGCTGCACTGCTTGACTGCTGGCCAGGAGCTGGCCCTTCCCCTTGCAGTCTGTCTTCCGAAATGTCGTCTTGTATTCACTTCTCTGCATGTCCTACCTTCCAATAAGTGGTTGATTTTCTGTTCCTAGAATTGCTGCTCTTCTGCTCTTTGATCTCCTGTTGAGTCTGTAGGTGTTCCAATGGTTTGATAACCATCTAGCTGAACTGGAACCTGATGATATCTAGGTCTCCTACTTCTCCACCATCTTGCTCCTCCTCCATATGCTTATGGTTTTAAAATATAAAGAAGCACAATAGAAATTATCCAAGAATATATAAAGATTTTTAGGAAATAAATGCATGCTAAAAGTTAGGATTTTATATCTTAAAAGCAAATGTTTCTAATTTACTGATATTATAACAAATCATATTTCCTCTCAACCAAAGAACTTAAAGTTACTTATAGTGTTTCCCATGGTTTGAACTTTTCTTCTTTTTTCTTAAGCTTAAACATTCTTTAGTGTTCATGTGATTTTTATTTGGCATGATGCCATATAATTGAATGAGATGCTTACTTCCAGATGATAGATGCCTATGATTGAGAAGAAAGTGCTTTCTTTAAATTGTATCTGACTCATGAAGATAAAAGGCTTGTTAGTGTAAGTAGCTTTAGATCTAGGCAGTTGTAAAAAAAAAATAAAGGCAGACTAACATGTCTAGCAATTCTAGAATATTGGCATGCTATGTATGTGTATGTGGTTGTGTGCCATGGGAAAAGGGAGAGACTGTGCATGTAAACATACATGCACAAGCACATGTGCACACACACACACATACATACACACACACACACACACAGTAGAGAATGCAGTGCTCCATGGTAGAAATGCATACAGATACCCCACTGATATAATGGTGATTTTGGCTTTTAATAACCCCTCCCCCCAAAAAAAAGTAGATGGGTAAAGGCAAACTCATTTTCTTTGCTAGGGAAGAACAATAGTAGTAGTTTTAATTTATGGAGGTCACAAAGAGAATGATTTCATCTTGACATATGTCAGAGAATAGGGAAATGTATAGTGTATGTGAAAGCTAGTTTCCAATGGTGACCACTGGCAGTTACTTCCTTCCTTGTATATGCTTGCTGTTCTTCTCCTTTGGCCTTAGTGATTTTCTTGACTAATCAAATGCAGTAGGAACAACATTCTGAAACTTCCCAGGCTACACCATAACAGTCCTGTTATCTTCCTCCTAAGTTCCTTGGAAAGTTGCTCCTTGGAGTACTTTCTTCCTGAACCCATTCGTCATTTTGTGAAAAATCCAAGCTACATAGGTAAAGCCATGTGTAGGTCCCACTGGTTGAAAATATCAGCCAACATCAACTCCCAATAATGTGAAAGAGCCATAGTGGATATCCAGTCTAGTTTGGTCCTCTGTTTCTACTAGGCCTCCTGAGAGCCTCCTAGCTAAGTCAACACATAAATTTAAAATACTAAATTGTTGTTTTAAGCCAGTGTTTATCAGAATGGTTTGTTAAAGCAGCAAAAGATAAGTGATAAAGTCCAAAACATTTTATGGTAATGATTTTATAGAAAATATATCAATAGCATAAGGAGGTTTAATATATTCCAAACAGAAAATTTTTCTACCTTCCCAACCTCCACCAAAAAGATACTTCCTAGACCCATGGAACATCCTAATTTTCTCAATGAGTGAGGTCTGGAAAAGACCCTATAAGCTGGAGCACAGAATGTAGACTTTAGTGCCTCTCCCAACATTCATTATTAGTCAAGTTAGTAAGTAGTATATTGAATATAAGCTCACAGAGTAATTCAGACATCTAAGTAACAAAGCACTATAAAAGAATAATAAATTGAACAAGAGTAAGCAACTGATCAATTGGGGGGGTTATTAATAGCCAAAATCACAATAGAAAAGATAAAACAAAGAACCAGATTAAAAAATATTTAAAACACACATAATACTGGGGCACCTGGGTGGCTCAGATGGTTAAGCATCTGCTTTTGACTCAGGTCATGATCTCAGGGTCCTGGGATTGAACCCCTGTGGGGTCTCCACTCAGCAGTGAGTCTGCTTCTTTCTCACCCTCTGTGATTTTTCTCATTTTTGCTCTCTCTCAAATAAATAAATAAAATCTTTTTTAAAAAAACCCCAAAACACACATAATACTTAAAGAGGACAATAAAATTCCAAATTGACTGAAAGAAGGATCCCTAAAATAGAGAAAATATATAAAGAGGGAGAAATATATGGAAAAAAAATCATTGATGTTTTCCCCCACAGTAAAGAAAGATGCTGGGCAGAAATTAACAGAATTCAGAGGAACAATGAATAATAAGCAAAAAATAATAAGACCCATATTGCTAAAGACAAAAAAGAAGAGCATAACATCTACATGAAACAGTGCCAGACTAAAAGTAGAGTTCTCTGTGGCAATATTGGATTAAAAAAAAAAGAATGAAATTAGCAGAATGACAAAGACTATTTTATCTAGAGCTCATATCCAGATGATTTGTCATTTAAAAAGCAAAGTCAAAATACAAATAGCCTTATTTGTAAAATGGCTCATAGAATTTTCTATACAAAGACTTCCATTGAAGTGCTCTTTGGGGAAGCTTTACAGAAAAGTAGAGGAAAAGATTCAGGCAGACACTATGAAATATATGCAAAGTAAGAATAATAAAATAATTCAGTAAAATTTACTGTTTTCTAAAGAGTAAGCAACTGATCAAAAATATATTCAAAACAATGCAGAATAAAACTGTAGATCAGCACTATCCAAAAGAAGTCTCTAAGATGATGAAAATATTCTATATTTGTGCTCTATATATTTGTTGAATACTTGAAAAATAATACATGTGACTAGGAAACAATGTTTTTAACCTTATTTAATTTTAATTTAAATTTAAAGCTAAATAGCCACAATGTGGCTAGTAGCTACTATATTAGTGAAGTTCTAGATGCTATCACCATATTGAGACTGGGATGAATTCAGAAGGTCATAGGTGTAAGAGATCTGAGGAGTTGAGAGCACACAAATCAACACTTACCTAGTTGAGAATTAAAAATTAGAACCTGATAAGATTAAGAAATGTATAGAAAAGGGGGGCCTGGGTAGTTCAGTCATTAAGTGTCTGCCTTTGGCTCATGTCATGATCCTGGAGTCCTGGGATCGAGCCCTACATCAGGCACCCTGCTCATTGGGAAGCCTTCTTCTCCCTCTATTACTCTTCCTGCTTGTGTTCCCTCTCTTGCTGTGTTTCTCTCTATCAAATAAATAAATAAAATCTTTTTAAAAAGAAATATATAGAAGAAAGTAAAATGTAAGTGTATCTTAATAGTCAGGGGTAAACACATAAAGACTAAAAAGCTGTAACTTTCCAACCAGGAGCTGGAAGTTCAATCAATACACATAGAGGATAAAAAAGAAGATGAAGTAACACAAGATCATGATAAACAGAAACAAAGAGAATGTGAAAAAAAGTCCCACTATATCAAGCTATTATGAATATCATATTATCATAAATATAAAGTTTAAACCTACCATTTAAAGAAATCTTCAGGGGGTGCCTGGGTGGCTCAGTCAGTTAGGCATCTGCCTTCTGCTCAGGTCATGATCCTGGGGTTCTTGGATTGAGTCCATGTGGAGCTCCTTGCTTGGTGGGGAGACTGCTTCGCCCTCTCTCTCAGCCTGCCCCATCCCTGCTTGTGTTGTTAAATAAAGAAAATCTTTAAGAGAGAGAGAGAGATAAAGAAAGAAAGAAAGAAAGAAATTTTCAGACTACATTTTAAAAAATCACCTCTATATTGCCTACAAGAAGCATATTTAAAACAATAATATTCAGGTTTGAAAATAAAGTGATAGATAATGCTACATAAACACAAATCTAATGCAATCTGGCTTAGTGATTTTAGTATCATACAATATGGAATTTAAGGCTAAAACCATGGAAGTAAAAGCATAATATTATATAAGGGAATCAAAATGTTACAAGTGGTGTCAAGAATCACAAAGAGGAAGGATAGTCTCTTCAACAAATGGTGCCGGGAATACTGGATATCCACATGCAAAAGAATGAACTTGGACTTTTTCCTTAGGTCATATGCAAAAATCAACTCAAAAGGGTTTAAGACTTAAAACATAAGACCCAAATTAACACTTCCAGAAGATAACATAGGGGAAAGCTTTATGACATTGGTCTTGGCAATGAATTAATGGATAAAACACTAAAAGCATAGCAACAAAAGCAAAAATAGACAAATGGGACCAGATCAAATTTAAAAAACTTCTGCCTGGTGAAGGAAATACTCAACAGAGTAACATATAGGAACTCAGAAGTAAAAATGTAAACAGCCTGACTTTAAAAATGAGCAAATGGCTTGCATAGACATTTCTCCAAAGAAGCCATACAAATGGCCAATAGGTTTATTAAAAGATGCTCAAGAGGCACCTGGGTGTCTCAGTTTTTAAGCATCTGACTCTTGATTTTAGTTCAGATCATGATCTCAGGGTCCGGGGATTGGGTCTTCGGATTGAGCCCTGCCTTGGGCTCTGTGCTCAGCTGGGAGTCTCCCTCTCCCCCCTCCACACCTCCCACTCATGCATGTGCACTCTCTCAAATAAACAAAATCTTAAAAAAAATGCTCAATGTCACTAACTATCAGGAAAATGCAAACCAAAGCCATAATGAGATATGACCTCACACCTGTTCTGATGGCTATTATCAAAAAAAAAAAAAAAAAAGCAATACATGTTCATGAGCTTGTGGAGTAAGGGAACACTTGGAAAGTATGCATGGAAATGCAAAATGGTACAGCCACTTACAGATACCAGTATGGAAGTCCCCCCCCAAAATTTAAAATAGAACTACCATTATGATCCAGCAATCCCATTCCTGGTATTTATCCGAAGAATTGAAATCAATATTTTGAAGAGATATTAACATTTCTATGTTCACGGCAGCACTATAATAGCTTCATAATAGCCAAGGTGTGGAGATAACCAAAATGTCCAATGACAGATGAATGGAGAAAGAAAATGTGATATATACATACAGTGGAATATTACTCAGCCTCAGAAAAAAAAGAAATTTGGGGGAACCTGGCTGACACAGTTGGTAGAGCATGCAATTCTTGATCTCGTGGTCATAAGTGGGAGTCCCACATTGGATATAGAGATTATTTAAAAATAAAATATTAAAGAAATCTTGCAATATTTGAAAACATGAATAAACATTGAAGACATTATGTAAAGTGAAGTAAGGCAGTCACATATAGGCAAATACTGTATGACTCCTCTTATGAGGTATCTAAAATAGTCAAATTCATACAAGTAGAGAGAAGAACAGTGGTTGCCAGGGAGAGGGCAAGATGGGGCATTACTAATCAATGAATATAACCCTCTAGTAATGAAAGATGAATCACTCCTAGGGATTTTTTATACAACTTCATTTGCCTATAGTTAAGAATACTGTATTATACACTTAAAAATCTGTTAATAAAGTAGATATCATGTTAAGTGCTCTTACCACAATAAAATAAAAATAAAGAAGTTGTGACAGTCAACATGACTATATATATAACTAAACTATAGACATAAGATACAAAAAACAGCAAATGATACAGACCAGTAACAACCACAACTAGAGTGTCCATATCGTGGTTTCTTTTTTTTCTTAAGATTTTATTTATTAGATGGAGAGAGAGTGCATGAGCAGGGGGATGAGGGGCAGAGGGAGAAGCAGACTTCTCGCTGAGCAGGGAACCCAAGTCAGGGCTTGATTCCAGGACCCCAGGATCACTACCTAAGCCAAAGGCAGACACTTAACTGACTGAGCCATCCATGCACCCCCATATCTTGGTTTCTAATATCATTCTTCAATAAAAGGAGGTAAAGCCTTTGTAGAAATGACTTATTGTAGGACTGAGGAAGGAAATATACAAGATGAGCCTAGAGCATGTTATAGGGTCACAGAATAAGAAAGTGCCTTAAAAATTCCCCAAACAACAGGACATCTGGGTGGTGCAGTTGGTTAAGCAACTGCCTTCAGCTCAAGTCATGATCCCGGGGACATGGGATCGAGCCCCACATTGGGCTCCCTGCACTGCCAAAAACCTGCTTCTTCCTCTCTCACTCCCCCTGCTTGTGTTCCCTCTCTAGCTGTCTTTCTGTCAAATAAATATATAAAATCTTTTTTTAAAAATCCCCAAATGAAACAACCACTGACCATCACTGATGTGGGTTTGTCAGGAGGTACAGGAGCCAACTGAAAGAGTATCTGACGGCCAAAGCTGGAACAGCTAGAGCAACAGAAATAAAGTAATACTGAATTATTATGCAAAGTGTAAAATAAATATCCTTGAGTTCATACTGCTATAATTAAGTGATTGAATAAAGTAACAAAGGAGGAGAAGGGACACATTGTCCATGCAAAAAAACTTCAAATAATTTATGTAGAAATTATGTAACGGTACAGTGGAGAAACCTGACAAACTCTACTTCAACCAGGTGATCAAGGTCAATATCAACAGTCATGAATCATGTTGATATGATGTGATGAAAATGTCACTCTACGCTATGATCTTCCTCCAAAAAATTCATAACGCTTGACTAATGAGACAAAATCCAATAGAGGGACACCAAAACTGTCAAGGTCATGAAAAACAAGAAACTCTAAGAAACTTTTAGTCTGGAGGAGCCTAAGGAAACATGCAGTGCAATGTAGAATCCTGGATGGAATCCTAGGACAGAAAAAAAGACATTAAGTAAAAACTAAGGAAAGCTGAATGATTTAGTTAATAGGTATCAGTATTAGCTCATTAGTTATAACAAATGTACCATATTCATATAAAATGTTATCAGTAAGGGAAATCATATGCAGGGCTATTTAGGAGCTCTCTGTACTTCTCAATTTTTCTGTGAATCTAAAACTTTTCAAGACATAAGTTTATTAAAGAAAGCAACAAATAACAGTTCTACTTGGTAAAGCAAATATGTCATAATTCACTTTGGAAAAAAATTACTTTAGATACTTTAAGGAACTTGTAGATCAAGCAGACAGATATTAATCAACAAAGCATGTGCAGAATAAAAAGAATGTGCTTTTTTGGTGCACACATGGAATATTCATAAAAATGTGACCATATGCAGGGCCATATGCAGGTACCATATGCAAGTATCTGATACTGTGTGGTAGAGTCTCTTCCCTAAACTCCGGATTTGTATAATTGCAGGAGTTTTAACATCCACACTTATTTTTTTCTTTTTGTTTTTAATTTTATCTATTTATTTTTGTGAGCAGGAGAGAGAGAGTGTGTGAGCAAGCAAGCACGAGTGAGGGGAGGGGCAGAGGGAGAAGCAAACTCCCCACTCAGCAGAGACTCTGATGCAGTACTCTATCCCAGAACTCTGGGATCATGACCTGAGCTGAAGCCAGACGCCTGACTGACTGAGCCACCCAGGTGACCCTGTGCTTATTTTTCCAATAGACACCTTGAAATTGCCATGTCCGAAAACCAAACATATACTTTTCCTCCACAAGCTCATAAATGACACCACCCTTCCTGTTGTTCAGGCAAAAAGCAAAACAAAATAAAGTATATGTATTAATGAAAACCTCTTTTCCTTACACATACCATGCAATCCTATTGGCCCTGACTTTAAATTATTAATGGTGCTATGAAGTTTGACAGCCAAAGTGGATTTTTTTTAACACTCTCTATCTGCCTGCCAAAATTGTTTTCAGTAACAGTCACTAAATAAAAAAATAATAACAATGAAGTAAAAAAATAATAGTAATGGCCAGAAAAGAAATGCAGTGATTTCTTTTCTTTCATTGACCTTCATATATACATTTATGCCGAAAATAAATATTACAAGTTAAGAAGTAAAGAATAAAATAAAAATTCCACTACAAAAAAGGTGGAAAAAGGTTTAATATTATTTGATGTGCTAACAAAAGACAAAGAATTAGGGGCACCTGGGTAGTTCAGTTGGTTAAGTGCTGACTCTTGGTTTCCGCTCAGGTCATGATCTTGAGGTTGTGAGATAGAGCCATGAGTTGATTCTGTGCTCTGTGGGGCGTCTGCTTCCCTACTCCCTCTCCCTCTGTCCCAGCTTATGCACTCTCTCTCTGTCTCTCTAAAATAAATAAATAAATCTTTAAAAAATTTTAAAAGACAAAGAACTATACATTTTTTGCATTAATGAAGTTTTTGCAAACTTAATCAATGACTTCAAAGTTGATTTTCTTTTTTTTTTTTTAAATCTTTTTTTTTTTTTTTAAAGATTTTATTTATTTATTTGACAGAGAGAAACACAGCTAGAGAGGGAACACAAGCAGAGGGACTGAGAGAGGGAGAAGCAGGCTTCCCGCCGAGCAGAGAGCCCGATGTGGGACTCGATCCCGGGTCTCCGGGATCATGACCTGAGCCGAAGGCAGTCGCTTAACCAACTGAGCCACCCAG
>PITA01001859.1:158307-179226 GCA_004023965.1 Spilogale gracilis | reverse complement strand
TTCTCCACATACAGCCTAGGATGATTTTTATAAAACATAAATCCAGTATTGTTACTGTTCAGCCTACAAGCCAATCTAGTTCTGTTTCTATATACCATGGCTTCTCGACTCTTGTAACGGAACAAATGTTAACCCCTCTTCCACTGAGCTCTGGATGTCTTGACATTTCAGAATATTCCCCTCTCGTTTTTGTAAAACTGATTTTTTTTTCTTGATACCATATTCTCCTCTGAATGCTCCTCTATTTGTATCTTTCTCCCTACTAAAGAACATTCTTTTGAAATTTGGGTATGACCTCATTGTCTCCACTTCATGTATCTCTTAGTTTCTCTCTCTCTCTCTAACCAAGCCACTGAAATTGCTTTGGTCAAAATCAAAAATTATTTTTGTGTTTCCCAGTCCAGTGACACTTTCCTGATGATGTCCTATTTGACATCTCAGCAGCATTTTTCTTGCCTCACTTTCCTTTCTTCGATTTTATGTGATCAAGTAGTCCTGATTTTTTTGTTTTGTTTTGTTTTTTTGCCTCACTGTTTCTTAGCCTCTTTCACAAGTTTCTTCCCTTAACATTTTAAATCAGGCATATGCCAGCATTGCTCCAGCACCCTCTTCTGTATATGCACATACTTCTTAGGGGCTCTCATCCAGTACCATATTTAATTAAATTTAGTGTAATTTAAATCTTTAGTATTAGCACTAACATTTCAATGAACATGAGATATGTCCAAAATAGACAGATAAGGATCATTTTAAACCTACCACATTCAAAGTAGAATTTTGATTTGTCTTCTGTTTCTACAGTTTTTCCCATTACAGCAGATGATATCACTGATTAAACAATTGCACCCCAAACCCAGATGTTATTGTTGATTTTTCTTTCTCCATCTAGTACATCACATACACCCCAGAATTGTACCTTTTCCTTCACTTCCACTTCATGACCTTGAAATAAGCAAAGAAAACACCGAAAAACTTGTATCTCATTAAAATTACAAATGCCTGTCCAGTAAACTAACTAATAAGAAAAAGATTTTGGCCACTTATATAATTGACAAAGAACTTATCTGACAAAGAACTATGAAACAGACACAAAACACCACATCAGATGTAAAGAACTACTGTCAAGGACATATAGACAGTAGTATACAAAGATATCTCTTTTGCTTTGCAGCCCAATTATAACAACATAACAATATGGTCAACAATTTTTACTGCTCACTTACAAGACAATTTGCATTAGCAATAGCATTTAATTCTTACGAAGTTTCAGTTGAAGTAGATGTCACTGTTGCTTCATTTTTATAGATAGAAAAACTGAATTTCAGAGAACATTAATAAATAAACTAAAATCACACAGCATGGAGCTTGTTTTTGGATTTGCAGTGGTCTAACCACAGAACCCAAGGGATTGTTAGGTCATGATACTGTTTTGCCCCCTTTTTTAAAAATAACTTATTTTTTCAGTGTCCCAAGATCATTTATGCACAACACCCGGGGTCCACATTTTTTTTAAGATTTTATTTTTTTATTTGACAGAGAGAAAGATCACAAGTAGGCAGAGAGGCAGGCAGAGAGAGTAGAGGAAGCAGGCTCCCCGCTGAGCAGAGAGCCCAATGTGGCCTCGATCCTAGGACCCTGAGATCATGACCTGAGTCAAAGGCAGAGGCTTTAACCCACTGAGCCACCCAGGTACCCATACTTTTGACCATTCTTAATCTTTATGACTCACAAAAGTGGACTACCAAATTTCCTTTTCCTATTATTTTGTTCTTTTGAACTTTCATATTTTAGCAGAATTATTAATCAACACTCCCAGTAACAAGATGACTAGCTCAACTTTGAAACTAATAACTGAATTTTATTTTTCAATTAATGTCCACCTCTGGTTTTCTTCCGGATTGAGTTTGGGAATATGACTTTTATTACACAGCTGACTTACATTTCCCATTAACATTTAGATGTTTTCCATATTAGAATCTGGTGGGCTTTTGATTCAAATTTTCAATACATATCTAAATGTATAGACTATCTGTGAGGGCAAGCTCGAGAAAATCATGTTACATTGTATATATATTGGAAACAAAATTCATAGGGATGATAATGATTCTATTGAACTTCACTCTGAAGGAAATTACATTAATGGAATAGATAGCCTTACCATATTGGGAAAGAATAATGCTGAAAGAAGAACTACTTTGGACAAAATGTAGATAATCTACAAATAAATAAATGAAATGAAATTAGTATGTTCAAAGCACCACCCATGCTACCTCCATGGCATGAACACACTCACAGAACTTCATAAAGCACTTCTCTCCCTCCCGGTCTCTATCTCAATGAATGGCATCACTCAATTACAAATGTTATCAATTGTAACAAAAATGTGGACATCTCTGTAGATTCACTCCCTCACTCAGATGGTCACTAAGTACTCTACTTTTTTAGCATCTCTTTTAAGTGTTCTCTTTCACTGTCCTACCTATCATTTCCCCTAGTTCAGGAGAAACTGAACCTTTGCAATACTCCTAATAGATCTCCCTGATCACAGGATTTCTCTCTTTCAATTTCACTCACCAGAATCTAGCCTCATTGTTTTATCTAAGATGCTTATCTGGGCAGAAAGAGTCATAGATGAGAAGATCAATAGGGAAGGTCAGGGTAAGTTCTACTAAAGAAACTTTCCTTAGAATATGGGAAGAGAATGTACTCACATTTCAGAAATGTAAGACCTACCTAAGCTCAGTTACCAAGAATGAAGAGAAAGGTCAGAATTTGAGGACTAGTGATTGAGGAGAGGGGTTTAAAATTGCTCTTGATTTTAAAAAAGATTCTGTGATACTGACAGATTAAAATAGAAAAAAAAGTGTTCTCACATTGAACGATAGTCATAATAAGTTATATAATAGTTTCAGAATCAATAACTAAGAATTACTTTGTTATTACATCTAACTGATTAGCTATATTTCTCTTTAAATCTACTGCTGTTCGATTATGGTCTTGATAACATTGCAAATATTTTTAATAAAATTTTGTCTAATACATTTAAATATTTACTTTTAACTCAGTTACCTCACAGATGATATAATTTGTATGGAAATTTGTGGTCATGCGAAGTATGACTTTATAAAAAACATGTACTACAGAAAATGACTTAGAATGCTTTACTTGGACATTAATTCAGTCTAACATTTTGGTAAATTTTTTATAAAATCACTTAAAGGGTCTTTTTTTATTAATGAAGTGTTTCAATCATTAGAATTTTTAAACACAATAGTCTCTCTTTAAAGTTTTCTGACATTTTTAACTTGGAATAAACAGACACTCTTGTCCTCCAAGATAGGGTCATCCATGCCTTGGCAATAACTTCCAATTTTCAGAATGCATATGCATGAAACAGACACCAAACACCACTTTATAGATCTCTTCATACCTGAAAAGTAGTTGGCATGGTTTAAGAATTTTCAACAGAATGATTCAGTTGCCTAGTATGTTGTTACAGAATGGCTCTCAAGGTAGCTTGAATTTTTTCCAGGCTGTGAATTTCATTCTCCTTATAGGCTCTTGGCTTTCCTACCTCTGGAAATTTAGTTTTGTGGCTAAACCACCTTTTTCCTTTGAGGTACATGTGGCTTCCAATGAACGCAATAAGCCTCCTTACGCGCCATGGTCCTGTTCAGTGTATGCATTGCTTTTATCTTGGAGGAACTTGAGGGACAGACTTGTGCTTTAGGGCATCATGTAAGTGTGTGCTGTATGTAATGTCAAGCACTTCAGGCTTTTATGTGGTAAGCATCAGCCCTCTCATAATTCTGCAGCGTATTCCCCAGTACATGCTGGTCAGAACGGGGACAGCATTCACTGGTCTCATCTCAAAATGCTGCTCTCTCTCATTGACTATTTCCTCCTAAGACATCGTCAGTATAATTTTAAAAATATAGTTTTTTTAGCTTCAGTTCCTTTTATTTCTTTAACTTTAAAGAAAGGGTTAATAAGTCTAATTCTCTTCTCCCTCTCTTACCTTTTCTAGTATTTAATTCTTCTTTGCCCTGCTGGACTAATTTCTGGTTGCGATTACCTGTGACTCCGGCTGTCTTCGGTGACAAAGTCCTCTGCACTTATGCATATGTATGTAGTAGGATCAAGGTATAGAGCAAATGACATCCCTCCCGGGAGAGCCTTCAACCAGTAGCTGGAGTTAGTGGATAAATATCCTCAAAAAATAAAAATATTTTCTCTGCCAGGTACAGTTTTCATCCCTACTTTGCTCTGTATATCTCTGAACCCTGCTTCTCTCTGCTTAACAGACTTCTCCTTTTCCTAAGTATTCTCTTTCTCCCCATAAATATGTCCTTGATTTTTATATAACCACTAGATTTTAGTGCTCTTCACTTTCTAACTGGCTAACTGGCTCCGTCAGGTGTCCTAATTACAGGTTTTCAAGAAGATTCAATGGAATCAATTTGGGCTATGAATTATTACATTGCAGGTGCAGTATCTGCCCAGATTCAGTCATCCAAGACTTGACAGTTGTAGCCCTATAATACCATCACAACAAATGGATTCTCATTCTTTCAGGAGATTAAGGAAGTGATATTCTTAGAAGCTGATTGGATCAAGAAGCAATAATTAGAATATCTACTATTCTCATGAAAAAATCATCTTTTGTAAGGTAAACGTTTTAAAGAATACTTGGGTTTTCCCCAACAGCATCTGGATGCTACTGTAGGGCTGAATTATTGGGTCTAAGCATCTATATAGACATGGTATGAATTTTGGTCCAAGATGAACAAGAAAGAACATGTTTCTTTATTATTCTTTAAACACCCTCTTCAGCAAATGTAAAGACACACACAGTTCCTGAAATCATAAAAAGGCTTAATCTCTTGATTTCTAGTAAACCCCTAACAATTCTGTATTCATGTTAATGGATCACCAGGGAGATATTTGTATTCTCTTCCCACACCATTTTTTCCCGTTTTCTGCTGTTTACATGATACCCTTGGGGCACAAGAATCTTTTCAAAGTTGAGAATCCCAATGGCTAAAATCTCATCTCCTTAGATGTGCAAAATCCATTTCTCTTTAGGATCTGCTTCCTATATAGGGGGTATTGCTGTGCTTAAAATTTGTTAATTTTAACTGCTCCAGAGCACACAGAGCTGTTTACCTCCCATGGCTCAAGAATTTTCTTCCCATTCATGTAAGAAATTCTTTCATATCTTCTTATGCCTTTTTGCAAGCTACATCTTACAAAATAAGCTTAGACTTTTGTAAAACCCAAACCAGGAAGTCTTAGAGTCCATCCTGCTAATAGAGATGAGTGAGGTATACTTCTTGGGCACAAAATTTGAGGGGACATCAAAAATCTCAGTAATAAAGATGAATATTTAATGGAATTTTAAAAAGCAAAAAAAAGTAAAAATTCAGGATAAACAAAGTTCTTAAATTTTAAATACAGACAAGAACAGTATTACTTACTTTTTCTTTTGCCACAGGTTCTACTATGGAGCAGAGTAGTCTTGCTGCTGTCCCTAAGTACTGAATATGTTATTTATTTATAGGGAGGAGAAAGGAAACCAGGAGCTGCATATGTTAACTCTCAAAATATTATACAGCAAAATATGAAGGAGATGCTCTTTGGAGAATAATCTGTCAGGAACAGCAATCTGAACTCATATATTTGGAACTAATTTTCTTGAAATTCCTTGTTAGGATGAATCACATGCTAAAATATTTGATATCGACTGTTGAAGCCTGGTAAGAAACTTGAGACCTCACATTCTTCGGAAGAGACTATTCCTGGATGTCTTTATTTACAGTGCCATGAGTGAACTAGGGACACAGGCCTTAGAGATAGACTCAGTATACCTTCAGAGCCTAGAAAGATGTCTATAGTTCCCAACTCTGTGGTAGAAGGTAGGAGAAAAGCTGACCCATGTAGTTTTTTGCGGAGTAGTGAGGAGTGATTCACCTTATGTTCCTTTTGAACATACAGATTTTCTTCACCCACACAACCTTTATGGTATGCTAGAATATGAGCTAAAGATGGACTCCTTCAAAAAGGTCCAGGGAACAGAGCTGACTCCCTCCCTCTCAAGCTTCAACAAAATTGTTCCAGCTTTCCAAACTATTTGGCATTGCTTCCTAGATAAGTCATCAAACAAAGAGATAAACAAAGAACATCTTCCCTCTCATACCCCATGAGAATGACTGAGTTTTCAATTTCTTATTTCTTATTTATTTATTTATATATTTATTTATTTGACACACAGAGAGAGATCACAAGTAGGCAGAGAGGCAGGCAGAGAGAGAGGAGGAAGCAGGCTCCCTGCTGAGCAGAGACCACAATTCTAGCCTAGTTCCCAGGACCCTGAGATCATGACCTGAGCCGAAGGCAGAGGCTTTAACCTACTGAGCCACCCAGGTGCCCAAGTTTTCAATTTCTAAAAACTGCTGTTTACTTACTGTGCATTTTTTTTCTGGAATAATTTTTTATTTTCTTATCACTGAAGAACTGAAGATAGCTAAAATAATCTAGTACCTTGCTATTCAAAATGTGGTTGTGAGACCAGAGAAATCAATATTAACTATTAGAAATGTAGACTCTGAGGCTCCTACCCACTACTAGTGAATCAGAATTTTCATTTAACAAGAGACCCAGTTGATTTGTATGCACATCAGAGTTTCAGAAATGCTGATACAATGCAGACTGCCTTTCTTTTTCTCCAGTTTATATTTATCTTGTTCTACACTCTCTAGTGTGTGTTTTGGTGCCCAATTCTTGTTTTCAGTTTCTTATTATTTACTCCACATCTTTTCCTTGATTTTGTTCTAAGTAGAGTATTTAAAAGCAGATTTTCAGCATTTAAATTCTACAAAATACTATCTCTCTTCTCCACTATACTCTGCAAAATGCTTTTTAGATAATAGGACTAAATCTGAGCCATTTGTGTAACGGGTTACTCCAGAATTTGCAGACTCTGTGGAATCATGAATTTTTCTGTGGTTGTTGTGGTGTGAAAGGTTTTTTGTTACCTGTAGAGGAATTTACTCTGCACATGAACCACAAGCTAAGACTCCTCTACTGGGTAGACAGTGATGTATTGGAGCCAGCTTATAATGGTTTAAGAGAGGCAATTGTATACAGCTTTTTCTAATACCATGTTCATTAAACAGCGTTATGGTTGCTTGAAATTAGTTGGTGAAGCTATTTATATTTTATATGACAGAAATTGGCAAATGCTACAAATCAGAGTTTGGTTTTGTTTGGTTTTGTTTGGTTTGTTCTATATTATATTGCTGGAATATAAATATCCCAAGTTCTTCTAGGTAGTAAAAATAAACCTTTTTCCTCTGACAGCAGTTT
Organism: Spilogale gracilis; assembly: GCA_004023965.1. NCBI lineage: Eukaryota > Metazoa > Chordata > Mammalia > Carnivora > Mephitidae > Spilogale > Spilogale gracilis. Next base: position 171,861 of record PITA01001859.1, on the reverse strand, counting down.
AGTTTGCTCTGATTTGCTTCTTTTATAATATTGCCTGGAATTAGTCTACAAAGGTGAAGGAAGATTACAAAATTATAATCTCAATTAATAGTACATAGTAGATAAGTAGATAGTTAAAAAAGAAAAAAGAAAAATGAGTCTTAGGTATAATAAGTAGATTGTCCAAAACAATATAATTAACAAATAGTAAAATGAGTAATGACATATTTATCTTTATTTCTCTAAAACCCTTGCTGTTTTTCATATAAGTCAGGATACAATTTGAGAGAGACCCAGAAGAGCTTTGTTGTTTGAGTAATATTGCCAAACTGCTCATGTTATGGAAAAATACTCACCAGGACAAGTTCTTCAGCAATGAAAAGGAAATAAGAGCTCTTACTTAAAGAGTACCAGGGGTGCCTGGGTGGCTCAGAGGGTTAAGCCTCTGCTTTTGGCTCAGGTCATGATCTCAGAGTCCTGGGATTGAGCCCCACGTCAGACTCTCTGCTCAGCAGGGATGCTGCTTCCCTCTCTTTTTCTGCCTGCCTCTCTGCCTACTTATGATCTCTCTCTCTGTCAAATAAATAAATAAAATCTTAAAAAGTGAGTACCATCCTATTTTAAATATGCCATAGGTATTCATCCACTGAAGCCTCAGGAAAACCTAAAAACATGAATACTCGCATGTTATAAATGAGGTTGAGAAAACTTGACTATCATCCAAGAAGCAGTGTGTGGTTGATTTGGGATTTGAACCCTTATCATTCTACATCACTGCCTTCAGTAACAGATCTTTGGTTAGAGAGGCCACCAGGCTCAGCCCCACGTTGTTATAATCAGGACGGCCATATATTTTAGGTAAATGAGGTTTTGGGATGTTTCTCTTCATAAATCTAAAGAAGCTTTTACTTGTAAAATGTGAATTTTCTTAAACTATTCTATATTGATATTATCTATTATATAATAAGCTAATCTATAATCTATTATATATCTGTTATAATCTATTAGACTTTATCTTTTTTTCCCATTTCAATAACTGAAAGCTCTCCCAATCCATAGCTTGAATATTCTCTTGTTCATTTTCATGTCATACAAAGATGTCTTCTCAAATTTAAATTTTCTGATTTTTGAAATAAAAGCATGCCATAACTCATATAATCATTATTAGTAATTATAAAAGCTAACTTTTTTTATAGAATCAATCTGCCTTTTTTTTTTTTTTTTTTTTTTTTTTGTCAAGCCTTTATCCAGTAAAACATTTGTCTTGAGAAATATAGAGACACTTCAATATCAGGCCATACGTAGCCAGAAATGTATTCTGATGAAAGAAAGGCAATATACATAAATTATCCCGCAAGAAAACATTCCATTAACTATAGACAGCTGACCTTCATTGCGTACAAAGTGATTTATAATGTAGGCTGTTTTTGCAAAAAACAGTCTAAGAGAGGCAACAGTTGTCTAGATCTTGGCAGTGGTTTGGAGTCATTTTGTAATTGAGCATTAGATTTATGAAGTCAATAACATCAACAATGTATTCTGATTTTATCTTAATTGGATGCAATTAGACCTAGGTGTGCTTTTCATAAAATTAAAGATCTGAAGCACAGCAATATGAAAGACGCCAGTGTTCTTTGCTTTGCTAGATGAAACAAACTGAGCTTTTATATGCTACTGGGATTTCTACATCTTTATGGAGATAAATGCTAGGAAGTGGTACATATTCTGCTTGATTTTCCCTTCTCAAGGTTTATAAGAAGAAGAATATATATATATATATATATATATATATATATTATATATATATATCTTTAGAATTCAGTTTTCATTAATTTATCCAACAAATATATTTTAAGGATCACTAAGTCCCAGGCACTAGTCTATTCTTTAGGGATACCCTGGTGAACACTCATGGGCTTTCTTGACATTTGGGGAAGATTGAAAATAAAAATATAGATTAATATATAGATAATAGAATATAGAATATAGAATATTTTATGTATAGTATTATGTAGATACTATATGTACATTATATATGCATGCACATTATATATTTTATCTATAGTCCTTGCTTTGAGACCCCACAGTGAAGGCATTTAGCAATAAAAAGGAAATTCAACTGAAAAATGCTGGAGGGAAAATAGTCAAATTTCAGTTGAAGTTAGGAGATAGAATTAATGTATTGGTGAAAAGGTGAATAGAATCGAGAAACTTACTTATCAAGAAAGTTTCCATAAAGAATAATGAACACATCTGAAGTAAGGTTCACAACAGTCTATTGGGTAAGGGACAAGCAAGCAGAGAGCACTTGGCAATTACGAGTGCTATAAAGGTTAATGAGCACTGGGTGATATATCAAAGTTTTGAATCAGTACATTGTACATCTGAAATAATATTACACTGTATGTTAACTAACTGGAATTAAATAAAAAAATTAAAAAAAAAAGAGTGTAGGTTAAGAAAAATGACCAGAGTGATGGGGCTTATAGGTGACTTAATATAATTCTCACAATAACTCTATCAGACAAGTAATAGAATTTCACTCTACACATAACTTTTCCAGGATAACATAAGGTCTGGGATTTGACCTCTGTTTATATAATTATGGGACACACTAGAGCATAATTTTTAAGGAATTGGCTTCAGATTCAGACTAAATTCTGGTGCCACTACTTGGTATAAAAATTTGATTGTTTCTTAATCTCTCTGTACCCCAGTTTCATCATCTGTAGAAATGGGGCAATAATGACACTTATTGTAGGAAGCCATTGTGAAGATCAAATTGATAATTCACTTTATTTGCTAAGAAGAATACCTGGAATGTCATAAGTGTCTAATTTTATTTAGTTGATGATCTTTCCATTAATTATAATCTCAGCCCTACCTATGTCTTCTAGTCACATGAGGAAAGGAATCCATGCCATGGGAAAAAACAAGTCATGCTCTGTCATGAGAGAGGGGCTACTACAGCTGGTTCTGCCCAGATTGTTAACAGGTAGATGTTCAGGAAGAGATTGCTGATAGTTTGTCAGAGTCTAATTGGCAAGTTAGTGGTTTACTGATGACTGGAAGATGAACACCTTCTCTAGCATTTACCCCATGCATGTGGTGGGAAGAGCCTGGGAAGGCCTGGAACTTCAGGGTAGAAGAGCTAATTTATCTAGTTTTTCTTTTTATATTCCTCTTACATACAGCCTGGTGAATGGTTATTAAGATCAGGTCATGTTGTTCACAACTCCCTTCCTACCTCCAACTTGTTAAGCTCTGTTTTGTTCACTCATTTCCCACAGGCCCTGAGACAGTGTGTTGAAATTATATGATCCAGATTTGAGTTCAAGAGGAGGTGGATACTGTGCAGTTGGCTTGGAGCCACCTATTTCCACGCAGCCTTGAAACAGCAGCTGGTGGTGGAAATTTGACTCCCATTTTAATATTCCTGCCCATGTGTTCAGGACTCTCAGAGACTCCATGGAGATGTTGAGACACGGGGTCTTACCTACGCCTCACAGGCTCCCACTCCCATCCTGTACCTGTGACGGTCTCTCCCCACCACCGTAGGCCGACCCTGTCAAATTTTACCTCTCTTTCAGAGTCCCTCAACCAAGTAAGCAAATTACCACTGAGGCAAAAAGTTTTCAAGAACCTTTAGGTGTGTGTTGGAACTTTAATTGAATAGATTTCCAGTAAAATAATGGAGATTTTTTTAGTAAATCACAGTTTATTATTTATAATTCATTTATGTTTTGTTTGAATATTATTTTTACCATGCAATATGTGTGTGTGTGTGTTTTTTTTTTAAGTATGTAGCTACAGGCTTTTCTTTTTCTTTTGTTTGAAGCATCAGATTAGGGAAGTGTGGTTTGTCTCTAAGTTTCTCTTGACTTTCTTTTGTCTCCTCAAAGTTTAAAATACCCTTTTTATGCATCATCGTCAGAAGCAGAACTATTATTATCATTAGCAATTACATTTAAGACAATCTTCAGTTCCCACTCTTTTCATTTGTAACACAAATTCTACATGTACCCTCCAAATCACCACCCTTGAGAGAATCTTCTGTAGCTCTGTCTGCCTTAAAAATGTGCAGCTCTTTCCTCAGAACCACTTATGCTAACCAAACTATTAGCACCTGCTGAACCTCCTCTCCATCAGTCATCAATCATCAGCAATCAGGCAGCTACTTGATAATTAGTTGAGAGGGGGAAAAACACTTCAAAGAACTAAAAATATTTTGCACTGTGACTTTGTGCATAAAATAATTATTTTCCCTCTATTAATCCACTACGTGTCTCTGTGCAAAAGGAAAATTTTAAAATGCCATACCCATGCATCAATACAATTCAACATACCATATGCTTGTTTACTCACAGTTACTAGGAAAACAATGCATAACAAATACAGACAATTCCAAGGTATTATATATGTAATTAATTTTTTTTCTTTTTATACATATTGTCTTTATCACCTTTCTTGTTAAAAAAAAAGTTTAAAAAACAAAACAAGGCACATAGGCAGAAAATAGCTAAGAGATATTTGGTCCTCAGTGCCAAGCACTACATGAACATAGTTACATATATTCACGCACTGAATCCTCATAAATATCCTTTGTGGAAGGTACTATTTTTATCTCCACTTTACAGAGGAAATCTGAGACAGAGAGATTAAGTGACTTGCCCAAGATCATACAATTGATAAGTGGCATGGCTGAGATTCCAACTCAGACAGCGTGGCTCCAGATCCCATAATCTTGACCACAGGGGACAGGTAAGATATAAAATTACATGAAATGATGGATACACACTGGCAGATCAATGGGAAACATACTGTGGCTTTTGTTTTCTTTTCTTTTCTTTCTGTGGGCATCTACATAATCATAAGCCTTATACATATTTTCACAAAGAATCAAATATGGAGATGACCTCTCACAGTAAGATAATAATAATGACGTAAAAGTAATAATTTAACTGTATTAATAGCTAGTAATTACTGAATGTAACTCTGCTCAAGATATTATGCGCTTCCTTACAAGTTTCATTTCCTGTGACAGTTTACTGGCCCCAACACAGAATCCAAAGCCACATTCTTAGTCAGTGCTCACGCTCATTACTGACAGTAACGGATGAACTAATTGCCTTTCGGTCATCAATTTTCAAACACTGCCAAAAACTAGGTGAACTATTTACAGTATGACTGGTTAAAATATAATTGCACAAAAAAAGAATATATAATTACACAATCTTTTATTTATTTATTTTTTTGCTGGAGCCTATGTGTTTCTAATTTGATAATTTGCCCACACAGAACTGTCTTTACAGAGTACCAAAAATGTGAAGAAGCTGTTGGTGTAAGAATCCTAAAGCTTGACTTTTTTCTCCACACTTCACTAACAATTTTAATTGCTAAATATATTTCTACACATACAGATATATCAGCATTGCACTTGACAACTGTAGAATCCAGTGCATTTATTGAATGATAATATATAGGTTCATGTGAGGTGTGAATTAGAAAATATAATGAATATATATACTTCACTTCATTGGTTCACATGACATTAGAAAAGTTGAGCATGTACTTTAGCTCTCTACCCTAAGGTTTTAATAAACTTTGCTTGCCCAGCAGCTGTGCAGGCTTGTCTAATTTGGCTATTTATTTCAGCAACAGGTATCTTTTATAGAGAGGTGCAAATGAAAGGGAACAGAAGCTTGGAAAGGGTAGAGATGCATCTCATATGCATATAGGATGCATTATTTTCTACTTTCCTGCACTTAGAGCTTAAATACATCATCATTCCGCTCTTTGTAAATGAACACAGCCTTTACTGTACTCCTTTGTGACCAGTAATTATTTTTTTGTTTATAAATGAACACAAAGGTGCTAACACAATAAAGTAAAGCATTGCGGTGGGAGAAGGAAAACAGGAATACACCATGCTGCAGCACACTGATATATTTTATTCTTTGAATCATCACTTATTTTTAGAACAAGAGACTTTGAAAATGAAAGGCCTTTAAATATTTAAGCTTGGAAGTCTTTCTAAGTAGGAACCATTTCCGAAAGTAGACTTTAAAAGGGAAAATACTGATTATTTTTTGTTTTGTTTTCTGAGATAGGAATCATTTATTTTTTATCCTTAAATATGTTTGCCTGTAATTATACCAATCCAAATGCGGATTCTCTTTCTTGATGTATTTACATGCAGAGTAGTTGCAAAATAAAATCTTAAGGCAGAGTTTAAGGTGGAAAAGGCTAACAGAAGAGAAAAAAAAGAAAAATGCAGAAGGGGAGAATTAGCATGAAATCTTGTAAGTCAAATACTTATACTTCATTCATATATATATATATATATATATATATATATCTGATAACAACAAACATGGGGAGGGAGTCTCCTTACATGCTTTAAAAATGACTCTGAAATGCCCCAAATTCAGAGACCACCCAAAGGCGACCACCAGAGTCCAGAGTCAAAGCCAAAGGGCAAGGGTCGTTTATTGCGAGTTTGAACCCAGACCTCCCCGCACTCCTTATGTTACCAGTGACGCTAAGAGGCCCAGTGCAGCAGATTTTACAGCTTTTTATAGATAGACACAAACAAATTCAGGACTTTTCCCGTACTTGGACTCTTATTGGCTAACATTCAAATTTGAACACCAGCATGATCTGATTGGTTCCCGCGCTTATTAAGCGAAACCACAGAGAGGCACTTCCTCTTGCAACACTCAGCATGAAAGGGGGCAGGGTGAGTCTTTCAATGTAGCCACATTCCTGGGGTCCACTGGTCGGGTAGGGGGCTCCTGGTGTGGTTACCTAGCCACATTCCGGGAGCCATTAGCCACATTGCTGGAGCCTAATGGCCATAATCTCTTGTTCCCAGAGGGCGCAGAGAGAGAGAGGCCTTGTGATTTCAGGGTGGCCATAGGAGGGCTGCTAGTGTCTTTTTTTCCCACTTTTTAGTGTCTAGCAAGTGAGTGTACAGAATCCAGGTGGCTATTAGAGATATAAGGCATAACGGTCCTATTTTTTTTTTTTTCACGCTCCTCAGCTCCAGGGCCCATAAAACTTAATTCTGTACTTACTAAAAATGCTACCAGATTTTTTAGAAAACCACTCCAATAAAGTAGCTTTATAACTGTATCTTTATAACTCAGATAAAGATCCAACCAAGTTAAGAAGGAAAGAAAAATGGGAAAGCAACAAAAAATCAGAGGAAGCACAATCAACAATGTACAGAAAGGGAGAGCCAAAACCCCACCAAGATTGGGGTAGAAATAGAGAAATACAAGCATTCCAAAAGATAGATCAGCATTAGGGAAATGGGGAAGAGTAAAATGCTAGGGTTGAAAGCACATTTGCATTTGTGGCTGACAAGGTCATCTCTTACTAAATGTGTGCTGTTTTGTGATGTGTTTATCTGAGCATCATTTTCTAATGTAATAAGAATAATCTTGATATCAACTATTTTAAACTATTACCGTGAGAATTAAATCCTATAAATATATGGAAGTGCCCAGCACAGAGAATATTTTTACTTTTTTAAATATTTTAGAGATACATTACACAATTATTTCATGCTACTGATTCATAGAAATGAAAAAAATAACACCTAAAGCCGTATCTAGAGTAAAGACTCAGAAACATGAAAGATGAAGACAAAAAAAAAAATCTGTGAATTAGATATAAGTGTAAAGAGAAAAAGACACAAAGTTAATTTTAACTCAAGGGATTCAGTCCTGAAATCACAGAAAATCAGTATTGTTTAACTTTATGGATGTCATCTCAGAAAGTGCAAATTATTCTGACAGGATTTTGGATATACACAATTTTAATATTTGTTAAAGCACTGACAGGCCAAAACCAAAGTCATTTTCATTTTATTCCCTTTAGTTAAAGGAAATAAGTTCCTTCAGAATAAAAAGAGAAAGTCAGTTTTGCAAGAATTTGCCGGTAGAAGTGTCTGTCTGCACACCTGTGACCAGGAATGGCTGAATAGTCAGAAAATTCATTTTTCTTCTTGTTGATAGAAAAATACTAACATTCCCTGTGCTGTGAATTAGAACGTGTAGTTTTTTTCCTCAGAAAATGTAAATAACAATGTTTTCATAAAGAAGTCTTAAGCTATTTCCACTGAAGCCTTTTAATTCAGTTTTCATTTACATATTTATAAATTGAGTTCCTCCCATTTTCTAATTTTTGTTTCACAAACTGGACTAAATTAATCCGAGAGCTGAGTTGAGTTCAACATTTACCAGTTCTCCTCTCTCCATTAAAAAGTTTGAAGTTTTATTCTTTTTTGAAATGTTTAATATTTTTTTAAATTAATCACTAGTACATAATCTCCAAATTTTAGGTGAGAATCTATACAAATCACTAAATGAAAAACTAAAGAAAATTATTAATTAGTGTCATGCACTGAATAGATGATGAGTAAGCTTTCTTTGATGATACCTATTTAATTATCATATAAATGTGGAAGCATAGACATATGACCCAAAAAAGATTGCATTTAAGTACATAAATGAGCCTAGAGAACCTACTTAAGAATTTATTTTATTAAAGAAAGGTGGAAACCTATTGAAAGGCATTTCGATTTAGCTATGAAGTTGTGACTTACAGTTAGACTAATCAGAATCCTAATTTCACATAGTATAACATGTTGCATGAAAGGGAGAGATATTTACCAGAATTATTCCTGCAAATAATGGCATGTATTAATTAACCAAACTGAATGAAAGGGGTAATTTATTTCATTTTTCTATTCAATATGGATGTTTTTCAAAATGCCTATTGTACAGGGGTTTTGGCAATAAAGCCCAAACATTAATTATTTCCTAGAAGTTTCATTTTATTTACGTGTAAGTTGGCCCCATGTAAACATTCAGAATAGCCCAACTCTGGTAACTAATATCTGCATAATGCTTCCCTAGTTTTAAATTGCTTTCCCATACCTTATTCATTTGCATATCTTAGCAAACCTATAAGTATTAATAATTCCTTTTTGGTAAAATGTTGTATCAAAATAACTTTAAGAGATTTTTGCAGTGATTAAGCTGAGGGGCAAGGCCTTATCTTTAGTCATTTTATTATTATTTGTTTACATATTTTCAGTTACAATTTTAAATCCTGTGTTATTTCCAGTATACTATGTGAAATGCCCAAATTCAGAGAACCCCCCAAAGACGACCACCAGAGTCCAGAGTCAAAGCCAAACAGCAAGGGTCATTTACTGTGAGTTCGAACCCAGACCTCCGCGCACTCATTACCGGTGACACTAAGAGGCCCCGAGCATACTTTCAGTGCAGCTTTTATAGGCAAGGACAAACAAGTTACAGAGAAGTTGGGGAATTTTTACAGTTACAAGCACTTGATTGGTTGACATTCTCCCTAGTTTGCTGGTTGCCTTATGGCCTTGGCCCCCCAGCAAACCCCAAGGCGCCAGATGGTCGGGTAGGGGGCTCCAGGAGTGGTCACATTCCCGGAGCCAGATGGCCATTATCTCTCGTTCTTAGATCTGAAGGTGCGGGGAGAGGCCTTGTGGTTGCAGGGTGGCTATAGGGGTGGGGGCGCTGCTAGGATTTTTTTCCACTTTCTTAGGGTCTAGCAAGCAAGTGTACAGAGGCCAGGTGGCTGTTAGAGGTATAAGGCATAATGGTCCTAATTTTATTTTTCACGCTTCTCACTATGCTGTTTGATATAGTGATTTAGATGACAGAGTCTGACACTTTACCATTTGGCTTCAAATTCTTCCATTATTTATTATCTGTTTAACACTGAGCAAGTTAATTAATCTCTATGGGTCTTAGTTTCCTCATCTGTAACATGGGAATGATAATAGTAACATATTCCTGCAGGGCTAGTTAAATAATAAGCAAGATCCATTATACAACGAAAATATGATGCCCCGTGTTTGACAAGCAGGAAAAATAGTTATTGTTTAAAGGTATTAAAATATAATGCTTTTTTCTTCTTTTATAATCTATCTTTCTGGACTTGTCTAGGTATTTTTTATATCCCATTTATTATCATTTTAAGTACAGAAAAATTAAAAATTTAAATTACTAGTACAAATTATATCACTCATCTTTATGATATGCAATGCCAGTTTATATACAAATTTTGAACATTTAACCTGTGTATGGATGGAATCATTGATATCACACAATTTTTATTCCATAGCTCATACATACATATGTATTTTGCTCTTAACCAAAGACTAGAAATACTGAACAAAACTAACTCACCTGTTTTTATTTTATTTCTTGAGAAGCACACATTCTACCAATACTCTCTAGCTATAGCTTACTGATGACTAAGGAAGACAAGAGGAAAAATGGTTTGCCCTATCTTTTTTCTTTCTTCCTATATCATCTTTTAAAAATAAATGGTTAATTAATACAGGAAAGTGACATGATTAAGAATAGATATTGAAAGAATTCCTTGGTTGTTCATGTTTGTTGAAGTACCATTACTTTCTTTCTGGGTTCAAAGTAAGTTTTGGTTTGAAGAGATGTATGGCCTTTTATTACTATCAGCACCTCTGCTCGTACCTCTGATAGATGTAACCTGTTAATCTTGTGCTTTGTTTGAATCTCCCTAACCTCTCATGCCAATGTGGGGCCACTGGAGTTACATACTCTTAGGACATCATGAATGATATAAGCAAATAAGGTAGCAAAAACCGGGGTGTGCATATTACATGTACCTCTACTGTTCTTGAGCATGCTTCTATGTTCCATCAGCCTTAAAAACCCATGTTCACTGATAAAATTATTTAGATTATCAGAATGATGGTAGCATATCATTATACAAGTCCAGGCCCTTCTGAGCGTGAAGCTCTGTGCAGCAGTATAGGTCATGTGTTCAGGAAGCTGGCCCTCTCTGCCTAGAATTGTTGGAAGGACTTCATGCGTTAATACATGCAGATTATCTAGAGCAGTTCTTCATTCTTAGTCAATGCTTACCTAATTAGACTATTGCAAGGTAAGCAGAAGTAAGTTATTGCTCTATTATATTAAGGACACCTAAATTAAGTTTTTGAATTTATATTATCTGGAGGACCTCAGATGAGATGGGTGACCCCAGATTACACACAAAATAAAAAAATAATAAACCTGTGTGAGATGTCAGGGAGTCTCTGAATCGGGAGTCCACTCAGGGTTTAGCCACACACAGAAACCATTCTAGACTGCAGTGTAAGAGTCTGGCATGAAGGCTGAAGCGCTTGCTTAGGTGTTGGATGAACCAATGTTCTTAACCTGCATAAGCTTGGTTATATCCTGTATAATCTTGGACATCAGTTTTGTGGGCTCTAAAATGTCATTATAACTAATGATGAGATTTGTTTGAGAATTAAGTCAGCTAATGTAAAAACCATTTATTTAGTTACTCACATTATTATTTTTATAATCATCATTATTATATTTAAAATCTGATAATTAGCATCTACACTGTAAAACACATTTTACTGGGAGAAGGGAGAGGGCAATTACAAATAAATAAATACATGGGAATATAGATTTCGAATATCTTTTTATCTTTGGTTCAAGAAATTTGCTGGCTATAGAGAGACTGGCAATAAATGCATCTTTATTGCTTCCCAAATTCCTAAATCCTACAGGTTCCCTTTCTGAGCAGGTCTCCCAATGTCCACGGGGTTCAGCCTCTGTTACTGGAGCAGAGCCAATTCAGTGCCATTGTAATGCAAAGCTTTGTTCCGCTCTGAAGACTTCATGAATGAGGGATAAAGGTAATTCATGCATCAGTTTTATATCAAGTTTTAGGAAAAGAACTTAAGAAAAAAAAACAACTAATGTGTATCTCTTTTGAAATATATATCATCTTATCTAAATTCATTGATAATATTTTAACTATTTCTCCAACTAGGAGAGAAAGCAACATTAAAGTATTTAAATTATTTGATTTGCTTTTTGCTTACTCTCAAAACAACTCTTTGGGGAGTCTTAGGTACAATGCCGTGTTCTCGTTTCTTTTTATTCACCAGTGATACATACTGTTTCTTTACTTTAGATCTGTATTTTGGTATTCTACTCAGGAAACTTCCATTTGATCTGATTTCTCTCCACCTTTCACTCAATCAAGTAATGTTCTCATTTTGAAATGCTAATGCTCAGCTTTATATAGCAGTTAGCTGAGAACCTGTGACAATTCCTTTTAGCCTACGGTAAATATTTTAGGTTTTTTTTTTTTTTAAGGTCCCTCACCTTACTGCTTAGTAAACAGTCTCAGCTCCTACAAAAACAAACACTCAACAGTTTAAAATCCTTCTATTTCTTTTTATTTTGTGTTTTATATTGTTCATCAATATTCAGAGCCTTTTCCCCTAAATCTGAGCAACTCTTACATAGTCAAATTAATATCCCCAAATAAGTACCGACTAAATCAGTCAACTCATAAATATTTTAAATAGTAGATATCTTAAGAAATATTTGGTTGAAATAATTTTTTAGGCTCAAGATAGAACTGCTTAATAGGGTCCGTGTTTAAAGGAACAAGGATGATACAAAAGCGAAGGTTAAGCAAAGCTTTTTTCACTCCAAGCATGAGAATTTCAACCGCTGGCCAGGATCATTTCTCAAGAGAGAGAAATCAATGCTGCCTAAGACTAGCTTTTATAGCCCTCCCCCATCACAAGCTAACCAGGGTAATTTGCATTTGTATTGCTACAGGAACCCGGAAGTTGAGGGCATTTGGGGCATTCCTATTCTTAGTTTGCACCTCTATTGCTCAGGGTCCTGAGGTTGGGGGTTAACTGAATGGGCATCACCTCCAACCTGGCTCACCTTTGTTTCCCAGGGGCTGCTTGCCAGTATTTTCTTGAAGCTGTTTTTCTGAGTAAACAAGATGGCAGCTTGGATTTCTAAATAGGTCCTTACACTGCTCTTGCCCAGGGATGCCACTTCAGCAAAGTAAAACTTTGATAACTTTTGTGTCCTTTATAAATGTTCTGCTTGACAGGCCTCCCTAAACACCAAGCCACATCTGGGCTTTAGAGTTTTTTTTCTTGTTCCTTTTCACCCCAAACAAATTTGACCTGACCATGTGAACCCAGCCCATCCGTTGTCTTTCATTTTTCTTTCCCTTATTCTTTTTTCTTTATCTTATAAAAGCTTTCTGCCTTCCACCCATTTTGCAGTTCTCCAGATGGGGACTGTCTGCATCATGAAATGTCAAACAAAGTTGGTTTGTAGCACCTCGATTGTGTTCTGTTATCATTTTCAACAAGGCTTACATTTATCAGCCATTAAAATGTCTACTTGTAAGTTTATGTCTAATTACAAATTTCTTCTCAAAGAGAAGTTAGAAACTTCAGAGCCCCCAAGTCTTGTACTATACCATGCTAAAATTTAAACATTTTAATAGAAAGGCAGGATCCATTCATTCCATTAGAATTTACTTCATTTGTTTATTCAAGCCTGTTTCTTTATCTACTAGGATAGTAGATAATGAAAGGATGCTGTAACGGCCCCCACCCTCTAGAATGTCAGAGCAGACCCTGGTCCTGTTATCTAAGCCCCCTCAAGCCCTGCGGAGAACAAAAGATTCCTTAAGACTGTACGC
>PITA01001859.1:45024-158207 GCA_004023965.1 Spilogale gracilis | reverse complement strand
ATTTAGCAGCAAACAAATCAGAAATGTTTCTTTCTTTATAATGCTTATTTAGAATTGATTGATTCATTCACTTTTTCTAATCACCCTTGGGTTATTTGACTTAATTTATTATAAGCAGTTTTTTATTCGACATTAGTCATACAAATCATGTAGAAATGTATATATAAATATTATTTATTTATTTATTTATTTATTTATTTATTCATTCATTCATATATTTGTAATTCATTTCAACCAAACATGCATTAAGGTCAAATCTCTGTCTTGAGACTGGTACTAAAACTGTACATTTGTGAAATCAGAAGCAAAAGAAAAAAGAGAAAAACAATAATAAGAGCAACATAGCACAACAGTTCATTTAATTTAAACTTCTTATTCTTAATTGTGTTTGTGGTTATTCCATATGTTGATATGAAAACATCCCTTCTTTTATGGCATGGTAGATTTGTGTATATATATATATATATATATATATATATATATATATATATATAAATTAAACCTATGGCTAATCCATTAAGAAAAATGATTTTCCTTGAAATTCAAAGCAAATAGGCAGGGTGGTAGTTATCTCATTAAGAATGAAGTAAATAGCTTCTGTATTTTTCTGTAAGGTAGTAATGTGTCTGTAAATTGAATCTCTATTTTACAGATATGTTTATGTCATTAGTGCCAAGGACATTGTTTTATTAATGCCAAAGTTAAGGACAAATAAAATATCTTGAGGTATTGACTCAAATTAATGTTCTAAACCTAATAGCCTAAGTCGGTTTTACTGAGACATATACACACGAAATATTCTCTTAAAATAATGATAATGAGGACACTGGCAGACCAGTCATAGTTAATTAGACATATGGTCTTGATGGCCTATTTGGGAATTTGAATACTGGTATATGTGGTTGGCACAAAAGATATGGGATAAAGCCAAGCCCTTGTCATACACATGAAAAGTGCCACATTCATGATCTCTACACCGTCTGTCAGATATTACTGAAATGGAAAATAGAGCAAGGTTAAATGTTTTCTCTCAAATTAAAAGAACATTAAGCCAAACAAAAGGTCTCATTATCCCTTGAAACAACATCATTAGAAAGATTTATGCAAAAGCACAAGAAATTCTATTTCAAGTAAAAGGTTGACATATGTATCATTGTGAAAATTTACCATGATGCATATAAATATACTATTTTAGAAATTTAAACAACCACCTAAAACTCCTTTTCTCATATATACTATTTCTATATTCCTATGATTGTAGGCAAATCTTCACAAAAGGTTTAGAGTGATAAAGATAAAAAGTAAAGAGGAACTTCACTCTAGAACCTGGTCATTACCAATATTATAAATTTCAAATTTACAAAACAAGACATATGAGACTACTCCTTGTACTATTTTTTTTTTTAATTTTCACATTCCTCAAACATTACTTTTTTAAATTTTCTTGCTTCAGTGGCTTTGATCAGATACGTTATTGTATGTGTATGACCTAAACTTCTATTTTAAACTCATTGGCTTACTTCCCCTTAAAAATCTTACATACTAGCAAACTGACCTGAGTATCTCTCCCAGAACAGAGTCACACATTTTCCATTTGTACACCCCTCCCTAATTTCTCTTTCAGGTTCTTTTTTTTTTTTTTTTTTAAGATTTTTATTTATTTATTTATTTTTATTTTTATTATTATTATTTTTTTATTGCAAATGCACAAGCAGCAGGAAGGGTAGAAGGAGAGAGGAATCTCAAGCAGACTTTTTGCTGAGAGGGGAGCCAATGCAGGGCTTGTTTTCACAACCTTGAGATCACGACTGGAACCAAAATCAACAGTGGGAGGCTTAAACAACTGAGCCACCCAGGAATCCCTCTTTTCGGTTCCATTTCAATAGGGTAGGAGACAATGGCTTATAGTGGTCCTAGAGTGAGGCTCCCTGAGTTTGAAACTCAGCTCTGTTAACTTACTGTGTGGTATGTCAGAATAAATCTGTTTGTCCAAGAATTATAGCATGAAGTTTACAGTGAATAATAAGTGAGGTAATATAAGTAAATAGAACAAAGCAGCTCCTGGCACACAGTAAACATACTAAATGTTTAGCAATCATTATTTTCTGTCAAGATTCTACTTAACCTTCAAGCTGTCATGAACACTGCTCTTCAGCACCACCAAGTTCATTGTTCTTCCTGTGTCCCAAATACCGTTCTACAGTCAACCTTGTATCATTGTTATTTCTGTCCTAGTCTTTTCTCCTTAACAGCTCATTACTTCCTGGGGTAGACTTTTTATCTGAGGTCTTTATAAAATTCTAAGGTATATGGTTGTGAGCAATATATGGTAACATGAAAAATGGAAAGGCCAATATGTATGATGTTAAGATGTCAAAACCTACAGTGCTGTATAAACTACTATTATTTGCTCTGGTGCATATATGTCATCATTCTCTTTCTTTGGTCCTATGGCAGAGAGGGCAAGTATTTTGTTAATTGTTTTAATGTTATGACAAATTTACAGAAGTTTGCAAGATTATAAACTGTTGGTTTTGTAAGGAAAGAAATACTTTTAAGATGGAATGTCGGGGCACCTGGGTGGCTCAGGTTGAGCGACTGCCTTCGGCTCAGGTCATGATCCTGGAGACCCGGGATCAAGTCCCACATCAGGCTCCCTGCTCGGTGGGAGGCCTGCTTCTCCCTCTCTCACTCCCCCTGCTTATGTTCCCTCTCTAGCTGTGTTTCTCTCTGTCAAATAAATAAATAAAATCTTAAAAAAAAAAAAAAAAAAAGATGGAATGTATGCAATTACCAACTATTTCATGATTGAAGCTGCTTGTGCACATGACTGGTTCTCCTCCTTCTGGCCACAAGTTTGGATTTTACTTCTCACTGTTTTGAATTTAAGCATTGAGAGGCAACCTACTATGGCTTATGAAGTATGAGCAGTTACAAGGTCTCATGTCCTGGTGGAAGTTTTAGAAGTCACTATGTGGGGGCACCTGGGTGGCTCAGTTCGTTAAGCCCCAGACTCTTGATTTCAACTTAGGTCATGATCTCAGGGTTGTAAAATGGAGCTCTAAATGGAGTTCTGCACTGAGTATGGCACCTGGTTAGGATTCTCTCTCTCCCTCTGTCCCTCTCCCCTCACACACACACACATTTTCTCTCCCTCTTTCTCTAAAGAAAGTAAAAAAATAAAACCCAGTATGTAATTCTTCATACACTGTCCACCATCTCCTGCCAGCAATGAAGTATTCATTGAGAGAGGGCACCTGGGACCCTGAGTCCCTGGTTGATTATTGTAATCAGGATCCTAAACCTTCTGCCCAGGCATTTGTATTAAAATATCACATGAGTGAGAAATAAATCTTTGCTTGATAAAATTACTGAGGTTCTTGTTATTCATTTTTCTGTAGCATAACCTAACATCCTAATTGAATATCAACTTTTCTCAGATTCTAGGTATTTGGGGCAGCAGTATTGTTACTACTACAGTAATACTATGCCTACTCTCTCTGACACCCCACCACCAACAACAACTGCCTCTGGCATCTGTTATTAGAGTGCTTGCTATGAGACAGGTGCTAACTAGTTCTTTGAGTCAAGTTTTTCCCAGATCCACGAGGTAAGTAATTTTCTAAAAAAATACCCTTGCCCCATTCGGTGCCACCGTGCCATCAGAATGGGACTGTGATTATCTTCCTGAAATTACAGAAAGTCTTGGAAAGGAAGGCAAAGGGGTCCTGTGGCAGGTAAATTAGTGTATGCTCACCTGGAGAGAGGAGTCTTGCTCAGAGCCCCTTGTGGAAATCATTAATCAGCATAACTTGAAACAAATTTTTGTCAGAAAGAAGAACTTGGAAACTAGAAAACAGATGTAATCTAAACATTGCTTTATAGCAATAAAATGCATATTATAGAAATATGGGCAATTTTGTATTTTATGGCCACAAAGTTATGAAAAATATATTATTACAAATTAAGAGATTAAATAAAAAAGCTCTTAAATCCTGATTGGTTTCTACCACTTGATTTTATTGTAAATTGTGACATCAGGGTAAATTGTGAGTTTGGAAGTTGGAGTTTGGGAGCAATTCCTGGTTCTTATCCTTGTTAGCTATGTGAATTGAGGTCTCATATGCCTTTCAAATGATAGTTTCATCACCCATCAAATGAATATAAAAATTCTTATTTCATAGGTTTGGGGTAAAGGTAGAAGAACTTGATTTAATTAAGATGATTTAGCTTCAAAACTACTACCTATCTGAAACTCCCACAGTTAATAATCTAATATTTATTGAGTGCTTCTTCCTTTCCTCTCATCCCTTCCCACCATTTTCTTTAAGATTTTGCTAAGTGACCTTCCCAGCTTCATTCATACTACTGCTTTTATTATTTCCCAAGGTGGATCTTGTACTCTTAAGCAAAATCTCACAGCAAAGCATGAAGATGGCCAAGTTTACTATTGAGGATCATTTTCTGGCTACATCAATATGCAGATTTGTACTATATTTGAGTAAAAAAATTCATGTAAATTCAAGCCAAATGGAAAGAAAACATTCCCAACTTAAACACACACACACACACACACACACACACTCCTCACACTAGGACCTAGGATAAAAATATGTTGATTATCTATCAAGCCCTCTCCCAAATTTCTATGATAATTTTTTTAAAACTTTGACAGTATAAAGATGCATTTTTAGCAGTTTTTAGAAGTCTGCTTATTAATTTTTCTTTATGAGATGGAATGATGATTGAAGCTATGGATACTTAGTTAAAAATAAAAGTGATTTTTATATCATAAATGAGAGTTATGAATGAAGTAAGGTACACAATTATATCATATAGCTTGGACTTTCTGTACCTTTGCTTTGTAAAACTATTGCATCCTTGAACAGTCCTGTTAATATGATTAGAAATACACATTTTCTGTTTCACCTATTATAATAAGTATGAAGAGGATGTTATATGCAGTACATAATATAACTAATATATATATGTTGCTCTCGGCAACACTGGTGCGGGGGAAGGATAACTGGACCAGCCTGATATCCTCCGGGGGCTGAGAGATGATAAGTGTCGACTGCCTGGCCACCATCCTGAAACCGGGAAAGAAACCACACCGAGCTGGGAGTTGAGTCAGCCATGAAGGCGCAGCAATCTCAGCTTTATTGTATCAGAGACACAGTTATATAGAGAGGAAAGGAGGGAGTAAAAGAAGTAGCAGGGGCCAATAGGGACTCATTACATGGCTATCACCAAGGCCTTAGGCAGATTTCAGGCCTGACTGCTGGGTGGGGCTAAGTTCAGCAGTCTGCCCATGGGCTAAGAGCCCAAGCTCAGGAAGATTCAGCTAGGTCACGTGCGCAGAAGTATCCCGGAGAGGTCCAAGAAGCCACCCCAGCCAACTTCCACTAATGGCCGCAAACTAGCGGGCACCAGGAGATCCCAACATATATTTACATGTATATATATGTATATATCTTGAGATATATAGATAGATAGATAGATAGATAGATAGATAGATAGATAGATATAGATATATTTATATCTAGAAGTGTTTCTTTGTAAAGGTACAAAATTTCTGTGATGAAATTTTTTGACAATGTGACATTTTCAACATAGTCCTTAGCACTCAGAAGATATATGAAAATATTTGTTTAATAACTAATTAAGACTTTTAACTCTTGTGTTATACTTGTTACCTTTATATGAATGTTGAAACTCTATAAAGGAAATTGAGCAGAACAAAGAAGCAGGACTAGGAAAAGGGACCCAGTCACAGCAAATGGCCCAGACCTGGAATTCTACTATAACCCCCAACCCAAGGCTTCCCTCACCCAGAAGATAGGCAAGGAGAACCGGAAAGGGACCCCGAAACAGTAAGAATTGTGGTTCAGGATGTCTCCCATCTTATGGGGCTGAGATCCTCTTTCTCTGCCCAGAGACACTGAAGCATCTGGAAAGCATTGGTAGAAGGATTTCAATACCATCCTGAGAAGATATTTTTGTGATATCTTCCCCCACTAAGATATTCAGAAGTTCACACTTGGGAATCAACTTTCATCACCATAGGCAGCAGCAACAGAGACTAGTGAGACTACAGTTGCACCAGATAAACCCAGAAAGTCCAAATAATGCCTTAAATGCTCTGAAAAGTAAACTGTCATTGGAACCATAGCCCACAAAAGTAGATCAAGATCTGTATGCTAAACCCAAAGAGGGAAACTGCATATTGGAATAAACTGAATATCTGTGTTCCTCCAAAATTTGTATGTTAAATTTCAATATCCAGTGACATATTGTGGTGGGGACTTTAGGAGGTGATTAGTCATGAGAGTGGTGTCCTCATGAATAAGATTAATACCCTTATAAAAGAAACTCCAAACTTCTATCTCACCCTTTCTGCCATGTTGAGGAGATAGTGAAAATATAGCTGTTTATGAACCATAAATTGAATCCTCACCAAATACTGAGTCTTCTGGTTTCTTAATATTGATTTTATCATCTTTGGAACTGAAAAAAATAAATCTCTGCTGTTTATAAACCACCAAATTCATGGTAGTCTGTTACAGCAACCTGAACAGACTAAGGCATCTATTAAAATACAAGGTTTCAATAGAAACTAGAGATTTCTAATATAATGACAAAATGTTCAGCATACCAATTGAAATTACCAAGTATACCAAGAACCAAGAAAATCACAAATTTAATGAGAAAAGACAATCAACTGATGATAACATCAAGATAAATCATATGGTGGAAGTATCTGAAAAATATTTTAAATTAACTGTCATACAGGTACTTCAACAATCAATTAAAATTTTCTTGAAATGCATAAAAGGAAATTTCAGGAAATAAAAAAGAAGAATCAAATGGAGAGTATAGAATTGAAAAATACAGTAACAGAAGTAAAGATTTGCTGAATGGGCTCAATAAATGACTGAGGATAGGTTCAGTGAATTTAAGAATTCTACCAAACATTTAAGAAAATAGAAGAGGAGAAAAGTCTTTTCACGTCACTTTAGGAGGCGAGTATTTCTTTGACTCCCAAACTAGAAAAAGATAAGGCAGAAAACACACACACACACACACACACACACACACACACGCACGCACACACCCCTCAGAAAAACTACACACCAATATGTCTCATTAGCTTAGATACAACAATCCTCAACAAGGTATCAGAAACCAAATCAAGCAATGTATAAAAAGAATTATATACTCAAACCAACTCAGAATTTATTCTAGGTACTTAAGTTTGGATTGACATTTGAAAATCACTTGATATATTTAATAATATCAACAAGCCAAAGGAAAAAAATCATATAATCATATCACTTGACACAGAAAAAGCATTCGAAAAAAATTCCAACTCATATTTTCAATAAACATCCAGGATAAGTTAGAAATAGAAAGGAATTAATAACTCAGCATGATAAAGATCATCTATGAAAAACTTAAAGCTAACTTCATACTTAATGGTGAAAACTAAATTTTTAGTACCTAAGATTATAAACAAGGCAAGCGTTTTCTCTCACCATTCTTATTCAACATAGTACTTGAAGTTCCAGCCACTGCAGTAAGTCAAGAAACAAGGAAAAGGAAACAAGACGTGCAGATGGATAGGAAGCAATAAAACTTCCTCTGCTTGCAGATGACATGTGTTTTCTACCTAGAAAATCCCAAGTAATCTACAGAACATTACAATATATTAAATGAACTCAGGAAGGTAACAGGATACAAGACCAATGGACAAAACCCAGTAACATTACTACATACTAACAATGAATATACAGAAACCAAAAATAAAAATATAATATCACTTACAATGGCTCCAAAGAAAATGAAATTCTTAGGTATACATTTAACAAAATATTTACTGACTCTATATGATGAAAGTTATAAAATTTTTAAAAAAAGAAAAGAAGATTAAAAGAATACTATGCCCAAGGAGTAGAAGTCTCTGCATAGTAAAGATGTCAGTTATCCCCAAGTTGATTTATTGGTTTAATGAAATTGTTATCAAAATCCCAGTAAGTATTTTTGTAGATATAGATAAGCACACTCTAAATTTATATGAAAAGATACAGATATATATTTTGTTTCCTAGAGAGAGAGAGGGTGTGAACAAGTTGGGGCAGAGCGAGAAAGAGAAAGAGAATCTTAAGCAGGCTCCATTCCCAGCATGGAGCCTGACTTGGGGCTTGACTTGGTACTTGATCTCATACTTGTAGATCATGATCTGAGCAAAAATATTAATTAGTAATTATTAATAATTCAAATATTAATAATTCAGACACTTAACTGACTGAGCCACTCAGGCACCACTGAGAAGGTATATGTCTTAGAATAACTAAAATAATTTTGACAAAGGAAAATCTGACTTTAAATCTTACTGTAAAAAAATGGAAAAAATAAATCTTGCTGTATACTTACAGTAATTAAGGCGGTGTTAGACACATAGATCAGTGAAATAGAAAAAAGATGAATAGACCCACATATATATGCTCAACAAATTTTTGAGTTGCAAAAGCAGTTAAAGGAGGAAGAATAGTCTTTTCAAGAAATGATGCTCTCGTGCAATTGGATCTCCATATGAAAGAGAGAGGAAGAGAGAGAGAGAGAACTTAACCTAAGCCTGTAACTTGTATAAAAATTAACTTGAAATGGAGTACAGACATAAATTTAGAAGGTAGACTACAAAACTCTTTAAAAAGGAGAAAACATCCTGGAACTATGGTTAGGCATAAACTTCCTAGACTTGACACTAAAATTACAATGTGTAAAAGGAAAAAAATGATAAATTTGATTTCATCAAAATCAAAAACTTACGCTCTACAAAAGTCCATGTGAACAGAAAGGAAATTCAAGGTATCAATCGGGAGAATATATTTGCAAACCTCATATCTGACAAAAATCTAGTATCTAGAATATACCAAAAACTGTTAAAACTCAACAAAAAATATCCAGTTAGAAAATGGGTAAAAGAGCCACAGACATTTCACTGAAAAGGATATACAGATAGCAAATAAGCATATGGAAAGATATTAAGCATCATTAGGCATGAGGAAAATGTAAATGAATACCATAATGTAATATCGCTGTAAGCCTAGTGAATAGTTAAAATCATAAATATTGAGAATATTGAATGTTGGCAAAGATTTGGAGAAAGTGAATCATTTACATATTGCTGGTTGACATGTAAAATAGGACACTCTCCCTAGAAAATAGCTTGGCATTTTTGTATAAAGCGTAGCAGACACAGCTGTTGTACTATTGGCCATTAATCTCAAAAAATGAAAACTCATGTTCACTCAAAAACCTGTACGTGAATGTTAATAGCATTATTTGTAATATTTGTTTTATTTGCAATAGCCCCAAATCAGAATCAACCTGAATGTCTGTCAACAGAGGAATGTTGTTGTTTTTTTTTAAGATTTTTATTTATCTATTTGATAGAAACAGTACAAGCAGAGAGAGCAGCAGAGAGCCGCAGCAAGAGAAGCAGACTCCCAGCTGAGCAGGGAGCCCAATACAGAGCTCAATCCCAGGACCCTGGGGTCATGACCTGAGCCAAAGGCACACACTTAAATGATTGAGTCAGTCAGAGGCCCCCCAACAGGTGAATGTTTAAACAAACTGTGGGACATACACACCATGGAACACTACACAGCAATAAAAAGGAATCAGCTGCTGATTCGTGTGACCATTTGGGAGTATATTCAGGGAATTAGCTGAAGTGCAAAAGTTGACCTCATAGCATATACCATATGTTTCCATTTATATAAATGTTTTGAAATGACAAAATTTTATAAATAAAAGAATAGTGGTTGCCAGGTATAAGGTCGGTGGGGACAGAAGGGAGACAAGTGCAACATGAGGTATCCTGTAGTAAAGGAACTCTTCACTGTGGTGACACATGAGTGAGCACATGTGAGAAAAACTGTATAGAACTAAATTCACACACACACACACACAAAGCTCCCAAAGTATGAGTAAAATGAGGAAATCTGAATAGATCTGTAGATTGTAGCAATGTCAATATAATGTTGGTGATATTCCACAATTACTATAAAATTTTACCATTAGATGAAACTAGGTAAATGTACATGAACTATCTTTATATTATTTTTTATAACTGCATGTGAGCTACAATGATCTCACCAAAAAAAAATTTTTTTAAGACTTTACTTATTTGAGACAAAGAGAGCCCGAGGGAGAGGAAGGTCAAAGGGAGAAGTAGACTCCCCACTGAGCAGGGAGCCTGAGGCAGGACTCTCATCCTGGGACTCCAGGATCATGACCTGAGCTGAAGGTAGTTGCTTAACAAAATGAGCCACCCATGCGCCCCCCAAAATTTTTAATTAAAAGAATCAAATGCATATTGGAGAGGCAAAACACTATATCATAAAGATGCTTTGGAATTCAAGTATTCTATTTTTTTTAGATTTTATTTATTTGACAGAGAAAGAGACAGTGAGAGAGGGAACCTAAGCAGGAGGGGTGGGAGAGAGAGAAGCAGGCTTCCTGCTGAACAGGGAGCCCAATGTGGTCCTTTATCCAAAGGCAGATGCTTAATGATTGAGCCACCCAGGCACTCCCAAGTATTTATTTTTAATATACTTTTCTATAAAGACTATTCTTTAAAAAAATAAAAATAAAAAAGATTATTTCTAGAAGGTTAGAGAATATTTTATTTTGCTATGATTTACATAATTACATTAGAATTACTTTAAAATTTACTTCATTAAGAATAACTTCAATAATAAAGTAAATATTATTATTTTTAATTATTATCTGCATTCTAGAAGTTCCCTGATATAGAATAACCCAAAATAGTTGTGGAATTTTATTTTTTTTATTTTCAGCAAGGAACATATCATGTTTACAGATTAGTGCAAGTTTTTTTTCAATGAAAAGATGTGAACTAATTGACTTTCATGAGAGAGAAGGAGACAGAGATAACATGATTTCATTATTTGATTTACCTTAATTCCTAATTTTGTATCTTGCAAAATATGGCTTATGAATATAAGACTATTTTATATAATCAGTATTTTTGAAATGTGTCTCAAAAAATTTTAGACGTATGGGGTGTCTGGGTGGCTCAGTTGGTTAAGCGACTGCCTTCAGCTCAGGTCATGATCCCGGAGACCCGGGATGGAGTCCCACATAGGGCTCCCTGCTCGGCAGGAAGCCTGCTTCTCCCTCTCTCATTCCCCCTGCTTGTGTTCCCTCTCTGGCTGTGTTTCTCTCTGTCAAATAAATAAAATCTTTAAAAAAAAAATTTTTAGACGTTTACAACTAGTAAATACTGAAGGCTATACTATAATGGCCCTCAAAGATTGTCTTAGGAAAAATCCATAAGCTGAATTTACCAATAATATATACCATGAATACAACTACTTTATAAATTTGTTCTACTGTACATACAGTACAAGTATATCTATATAGATAGATAGATAGATATAGATAGATGATAGATAGATAGATACACATGTTCTTGTTCCTTTGGAAAATTATTTTGATTTTCAACTTAAATTCCCAGCTTTCAAATCAAATGCTTAAAGATAGATTTTGCCATTGCTCCTTTACCCACTTCATTTATATGTTCATTTTTACCTGTTTAACTTAGTACTTAATCAATTTTGTCTTTTTCCACTCATAGTTCCTAGTTTTTTTCCTAAGTGCAGTGACAAAATTTGTCTTCTTTTCTCTTGAAGGACTCAATTGCATTCACATAGCATACAGCTGAGTGATCAGAATATACTGAAACAGAAAAAAAAAAATAGCCATTTGTTGCAAAATGCTGTGATTATGTGAGTATTTGTTCTGCCTACAAAGAGCTGCTTTGATAAACTCTTGTGCAGAGCTTTTGAACTTAAGTATATTCTTTTGGAGTCCTGATTCGCTCTGGGGAACTCTAAGCTAAAATGGAGATTTGAAGAAATTAGAATAGCTACATTAAAATGGAATCAGTCCTGTATCATGAAAAGAAAAGTTGAAAGTACCAAGAATGTTTTCCCTAATGGAGAGAAAGCATCATGGAGGGTGACCATACATCCTGGATTCCTTGGGATGGTCCAGATTTATCCCTTTTATTCCAGCATGAGTTTTAACACTACTCTTTTTACTCACAAAATGTCTCAGTTTTGGCAACAAATTATATGACAATCCCACCTGTAAGGTACATAATAACTGCCTTTTGTTGTTAGAAAGATTGTTAGATGGAGATTTTGAACATAGAAACAAACTGAAGGACTTGGAGGGAGGGGGGTGGAGGGATGGGAGAGCCTGGTGGTGGGTACTGGGGACACCTAAAGCGTGGAGCACTGGGTGTGGGGAATGGGGAATGAATCTTGAAACACTGGAAAAAAAATTTTAGTAACAATAAAAAAATAAAAAAATAAAAAAAATTAAAAAAAAAAGAAAGATTGTTAGATGGAGAAGGCTTAAGTCTAAATTTTCATGAACCAGGGATTGGAATAGTTCAATGATTAGAAGTTTTAGGTAGCCACATTTTTTTGAATCAGAATAAGAAGGATAGTATAAAATTTGAAAATAGCCTCTCTTCAAAAGAGGAGCAACTAATGTCACTGGAGGCATTTAATGTAGAAGAATGACAACTTGGCAGATTTTGTCAAGGAAATTCAAACATCAGATAAATAATTGGATTGAACAATCTTTAAGTTTCCTTACAAATTTTATAGTCTCTAAATAATAAATAGAAGAAAAGTGGGAATAACACTATTTCTTGAGTGTTGCTATGTAACTCTTCCTCATATTTTAGTATTTAATTGTTCCCTTAAATTTATGAGAGACAGTATCATTATCTACACCTTCACCCCATTTTAATGAAGAAACCAAAGTTTAGTGTGGTTAAGTCACTTTTCCAAAATCACTATCAACTTTTCAGCAATTATATTAAATTCTTGGCATCCTGGTTCCCAGAACTATACTATACTATTGACCATATTAATCATCATTAATATGATCAAAATAATAACATACATATTTATAATATTAATATTCTGTTGAGTACTCTCTGTATTTCAGGTACTCTGGTAAACACTTCATATATTCTTCTTCTTTTATTTTACTACTTTATTTTATTTTTTCAGTGTTCCAAGATTCATTGTTTACGCCCCACCCTCGGTGCTCCACGCAATATATGCCCTCAGAATCCACCACCAGGCTTACTCACCCTCCCACCCCTTTTCCTCCAAGACACCCAGTTTGTTTCTGAGTCCAAAGTCTCTCATATTTCATCTCCCTCTCCGATTTACCCCACTTCCCATTTCCTTTCCTTCTTCTACTGTCCTCCATATTACTCCTTATGCTCCACAAGTAAGTGAAACCATGTGATACTTGACTTTCTCTGCTTGGCTCATTTCACTCAGCATAATCTCTTCCAATCCAGTCCATGTTGCTACAAAAGTTGGGTATTCTTCCTTTCTGACGGAGACATAATATTCCATTGTATATTCATATATTATTCTTAGAAGAACCCATGAAATACTCATCAGGACTCTCCTGCATGAAAATGATGAAATCCAATTCACGATAGCTTTAAATGTTAGGTGTGTAGATCACATCTGAAAGCCCAAAGATAATGAAACTATTGGATTCAAGTGCTTCAAGAGGATTAGTAGATAACTCTCTCTCTCTCTCTTTATATATATATACATATATATATATATATGTTCCATTTTACTCTATATTGGCATAATTTTTAGTCAGCCTTCTCCATGTGTGGCAGAAGAGCTCCAAAAATTCTAGATTAATGTCATTTTCACAGGTAACAATATCAGGAAAGGACAGACAGCTCTGCTGTGGGTTAACATTTACTCTTGGATAATCACTATATATAGGTACATAGTATAATCTAATTGGCTGACCTAGTAGCATGAGTACTACTCAAGTATATTGAGGGAACAAAATTGACAAGTCCACCGGAATCCCATGGATGCAATTCTTTAAAGGAAGTATGTCATTATCAGAAGTGGAAGATATTCTGGGTTGGACACCAAAAATATTACATATACATTCAATGAAAAAATAAATATCACACCTATTATATTGATCTTAAGTTATCTGCCAATGCAATGATGAGTTTTGAACTCAGGATTTTGTAGATTTTGTTACTCCTATACCCATATTGCAAACCACTGTGCAATGTTCATTAACATCAAAGTAAAATTGTTGTTTAATATGTGTAAGTTCTACTTAAACTTTTGCACAGGAATTCTTCTTTTTTTTCCTATTCTACTTTTATAGAGTTATTACATAAATAAATAAAATACTATATATTCAAATTGTATAAATTAATAATTGACTTGCCCAAATCTTTAGCTCTAAAAATAAGAGTATAAGGTCGGGGTGCCTGGGTGGCTCAGTTGGTTGGGCAACTGCCTTCGGCTCAGGTCATGATCCCAGAGACCCAGGATCGAGCCCTGCATCTGGCTCCCTGCTCTTCAGGAAGACTGCTTCTCCCTCTCTCACTCCTGCTGCTTGTGTTTCCTCTCTAGCTGTGTTTATCTCTGTCAAATAAATAAATAAAATCTTTAAAAGTAAAATAAAATAAAAATAAGAGTATAGGGTCAAATTCGTTAAGCAACAAACAAACAAACAAAGAACCCAACCCAAACCAAAACAACAACAAAGAACCCCAATGATGTCTGGAATACAAGCTGGTTTAATTTTTAAGGATGACAATGGTTATAGTTAATCAAATATTTGATCATTAATCAATGTTTATTTGCCATGCAGATTTTTATGCCATGCAGATAGAAGCATACATTGTTCTTAAATTTTACTCTTATTTGAGTTCTCTTGTTTGCTAACATATTGAACAAATATCTTTTATATGATCTCTCTTATTTTGAGGAAATCCAACAAATTGTTTTTATTTTTATCAAGCAAACAGTTGCCTTTGTGTTTCTAATCATTTTTGAAGGTCTTTGTAAATGATTCATTCTTCTTTTAATAAAATATAAACTAGAAAATTTGCTTGAAGTGTGGGGACCTTCTGTGAATGAAACACACGTAAATCTCCTTCAAAGGGATTGAATTCCTTCCCTCTTTTAGAATTGAGAAATACTTGTCCTAATTCTAACTTTCTTCTGTTAAATCTAGTGAAGGGAAAATTAAGATTATAAACTTGAAGGCAGCAAGTGTCTCACATGTACATATGTATATAATAATGTTGGATAGGGAGTTTTGAGATCAAAATATCAAGAGAGAGACAATAAACACCATGATTTAATTTCCAGAATGAACACTTGAAAGTGACAATAAATAATCTTGTCTGACGATCCTTGCTAGAAAGAAAACTATAATTTGAGAAACTTGAGCAGTAATACAAGTAAAAGTAAAACACTGAATACTAAAATTAGAATGAAGAATTTAGAGAGGTGCCTGGATGGCTCAGTTGGTTAAGCATCTGACTCTTGATTTCAGCTCAGGTTATGAACTCAGGTTCATGAGATGGAGCCCAGCAAGGGGCTCCATGCTCAGTGGGGAGTCTGCTTGAGTTTCTATCCCTCTACCACCCCACCCCCAAGCTCAAGGGCAATTTCTATCTCTCTCAATTAAAAAAAAGTAAAAAGAATGAATCATTTAGAGTAAATCTAAAGTTACACACTGTTAAACATATAATACTTATATTTGATTGAGTCTCAAGTGACTTTCAGTGAAATTGTTGAGACTAATAGATCTATTTATCTTCTTTGTGGACAAATGCTTAGATGTAGATATAGATTGGGTAAATCTTTCTAGACTATTATGCACCTAAAAATTCTTCAAAAGGAAAATCTTTCAAAACAAATCATTTGATTCAAAGACCACAGACTTATAATGAAAGGCAGCCCTTTTTTCTTATGAATTAATTTCCTAATGATTTAATATTTTTATAGACAAGTCATCTCAGTTTAAGGCATGAGGGGAAAAAAGAAACATTATTCTGCCTCTCTGGAAATGTGTTCTAGCATTGTAATATATTTTTTTAAGATTTTATTTATTTATTTGACACAGAGAAACACAACGAGAGAGGGAACACAAGCAGGGGGAATGAGAGAGGGAGAAGCAGGCTTCCCGCCGAGCAGGGAGCCCGATGTGGGGCTCGATCCCGGGTCTCCGGGATCATGACCTGAGCCTAAGGCAGTCGCTCAACCAACTGAGCCACTTAGGAGTCCTGTAGTATGTTTTTATATACTCATTTTCTGTTTTTTCCTGCTTACCTCAACACAATGTGGCTACACAGGCATGCCTGGGTGGCTGAGTTGGTTAAATGTCTGCCTTTGGCTCAGGTCACAAATCCCCAGGTCCGAGGACCAAGCTGCCCCTGCTTAACTGGGAGCCTGCTTTTCCTTCTCCAGGTCCACTTGCCTGTGTTCTTTTTCTGTCAAATAAATAAAATCTTAAAAAACAAAAAAGAGAACAAAAAATGTAGTTACACAAAGTGTGTGGTTTACACAATCACTGCATGACACTCAGATTGCTTCTTCAGTATCTCTGATTTTGGAATTCCAGTTCATTTGTTACTCTAGTCTTAACAAATGTAGAGGAACTTGAATGCATTCAAAAACAAAATCTGTAGCAGTGGAATTCAGTTACAGGCTGAAATCCTAAAAGATAAAAGCAATATAAAAAAAAAAAAAAGAAATGCAAAGTCACGTGGTAAATAAAATTGAAGAGTTTGATGTTGTTTTATCCAGAAAAGTGAGAGTGCATAGTGTTTCTTTGCAATATCCCTATTTAGGTTTCTATCAAATTCCTGACAACTTTGGTTCTAACAGTCTGATTTGATTTATTCACTCCTATCTTCTCCAAAGTATCTCAGTAGATGATCTTGCCTTCTGTTTTCTTCTACATGGACATGTAACTTACCAGAAGCAGCATCACTCTACTTTGCCAAAGATAAAACCTCTACCTGTACTCTTAAGCCTATCATCAGCTACTGCCACCTAAGTATTGCACTTTATTTTCTATCAAGTGCTATTTTAATCTTGAGTTTTTTTATTTTAAATGATTGTATCTTATCTAAAGATCTTTATCCCATGTGATATCCATTAATGCATCCACATGATTTTTCCAAGTTAACAATAACATGCTTGTTTTTTCCTTACACTTTTCACAAAACTATCAAACTTTCTTTTTTCAAAGACAACATACGCAGGGGTATTCATTACTCCACCAAAATAGATCTGATATTTTGGTACCCACAATTCTCCATCTGTATGCCAGATGCTTGAAGCCACGTGGCACCACACATATTTTAAACAAATAAATGTGAAATATACAAGATGGGTAAAGGGCAGTGTTAATGTTTTACACATGTGCCACCATTATTCAGTACTATATTAATCTTCTCTGAGATTTTAAATATCATTTGAAAAAGGAATGCTGCAATCCTGGAGAACAGATTCAGAAAATAAATCAACATATTTAACTGCTCAATACTAACCTCATACATAATAACATTGGGAGTCTTTTTAAAGGAAAATAATAAATACTTTAATTATATTGAAATGAAACACAAAAGGCAACATATCATTGAATTGTGGACACATTTCATAGGAAGAATTGACTTTTGATCTCAATGAGATTTTTAAAATTATTATTTTTTAGAACACATGTTAGATAAAAAGATATTTTGATAAATCAATTTCAAAATTTTTCATGAAAACAAAATCTTGGATCAAATGCATATACATGTTGGTAGATGCATCTTAAAATCATTGTATATGTATGTCTTTGTATATCTATTTTCTTACTTTTTTGTTTCATGCATGTTGAGATTTTATGTCCTCTGCTGATACCTGATTATAAGCACAGTTGTAAAGATAAGTTGTTTACCCTATTTATATCTTGTACATATTTACTGTTTGTTTTTTTAATTTAAAATTTTTTTTCACTGTTCCAAGATTCATTGCCCATGCCGCACACCCAGTGCTCCATGCAATAGGTGCCCTCAGTACCCACCACCAGGCTCTCCCATCCCCCTATTCCTTCCCTCCAAGTCCCTCTATTTCTGTGTCCAAAGTCTCTCATGTTTCATTTCTCTCCCTGAATTACCCACTTCATATTTCCTTTCCTTCTCCTACTGTCCTCCATATTACCCCTTATGCACCACAAGTAAGTGAAACCATGTGATACTTTAAATTCATTTTCTCTTTGTTATATAAAAATTTTACTATTTAAATATCTTCTTAAATGGTTTCCCTGCCTATAGATTTCTTCCTTTCAGAGAACTCCCCCATGGATACTTTATCATCTTAATATTTTACTATTTTTTTCTTGCTCCCTGTTTGAATTAACCTTCAGTGGTTTCCTATTTCCATAGATAAAGCTGAAACATTTTAACCTAGCTTCCACGTTACACCAGATTATGGACAACAAACTTTTCTAATCCTTTTCTCATCATATCTTCAAATCACAGGTTACCCAATATATTTAGACTTTATCTTGTTCACTTTATTTTTAGCATCCCAATGCATGGAAGACACACATATCTGTCTTCTCAGACAATACTATCCATCTCTGATGTTTATCAATATCCAATTAATGTTTATCAATATTTAAGTTTAAAATGATAAGTTTAAACACTGAAGATAAGTGTGTTGGTTGTTCTTTCATTCTTTATGAAGAAGCTATATACAAGCATACAGGAAGGTATTTGCACACACAAGCCCATATGTATGAAAGAAATACACAGAAAATCTATGGGTCTCTAGCTAGTATAGTGATCTATGCATGTTACATTTTAAATAACATTACAAGGTTTCCTTAATAATTACATAATATCCATTCAGAGAAAAAAGAGAATGTATGAAAATATAGAGAAACAAAAAAACTTGTGAAAGATTCTTTCCAAAATACCTAACCCTTTACAGCTATAATTAATCCAGTAATTAATTATGTGCTTTACAGGAAAATCTTTCTGTGTTCTTGTAAGTTATGTGTGTTCTTGAACTGATATTTACATCCACTCTTGCTCATTTTTCGTGTATAAATCTGGTCTCCCCAAATAGATTGTTAGGTCCTTGTGGAAGGTAACTTTTTTTTAAAGTTATTATGAACACTTAAAAGTAACTCACAGACTACTCTATATAGAGTAGGAAACCAGTAAATGATTTTTTATTTGATACAATTTGATCTTTTTATTATCTTCTATGAGAGTTGAGTTACTAATGTATATAATTCATTGTTCTACCTTTAAATATATTGGACATAGATCAAAACCTTATCTTACTTTTGCATGTCAGAATTGGAAATCTGTAACTTTATATCTGTGAGTTTGGAAAATGTCCTGTGGATTACAGTTTTATTAAAGCCAGAAGCTCACTACACCAACCATCTTTTCTTACTAATACTGTGTATTTAGCTTAATTCTCAGGATTAATAAAGGAATATTTTAATTTCAGTGAGAAACACAAGCAATATATATTCTCATGATACATAAATTTAAAGTTTCACTTTAACATCCTTCTGTCATGGCTGAGATGGAAAGCTCCATAAGTTCTGTAATAGTCATCCTTCAGTCCTCAGTGTCGAGTAAGGTGGTGCTTGGTTCACAGAAAGCTCTCAAGTATTATCTGTTGAATGTATAAAATCAGAAGAATCTAGTATCCTATGTACAGGATCCCAGGTCCAGAAAGTAAAGACACTCTTTCCTGCTTGCTCTTGCAGAAAAATATTGAAGAAGGGTAACGACAAAGCCTTGCCCAATTGACATCTTTTTTCCCTGGGGTCACTTGGGGCTGTGAGAAAGTTTTATCAGGGAGAGCAGTTGGGAAGTCATGTCTGAAACCAGGGGAACTATTGTAAGGTACGTAGAGCTGCGTCTCTATCCTTTAAGTGTTTGTTCAATAACAAATTAAAACACAATAGCAAAGATAAACACAAAGAGTTCGGTGGGTAGCACAATGTATAGGTAATGCAGTTTTTCTTGAGGAAAAGTACCTGTTGCAAGCTCTCGGCAGGGGAAAATGAATTCTGATCCATTTGAATGTTGTTCTCCATACTGTCTCTCTGAATCCCTACACTTCTCATAAAATACTAGAGTCCTCTCGTCCAGTACCAATCATTCCTCAAAGTTTCTGGAGCTTTTGGTGAAATGGTATAGTAAGTAATGTTTCAAGTCATGCAACAGATACCTAATGATTAATCCAAGCCACAATTTCAACCCTAAAATATGTTATTTGATTTCAAGTGGCATTACATGTTGTAATGTTTCAAAATATGGATGATCTGTTTAATATTAACACCAGGCTACAGAAATAGGAAGCAAATTGGAAAGCTAGAAAGCAGTTAGGCTAGCTCTAGGAACAACATAAGCAGAAAGGATAAGGACTTCAATTCTATCTCTTAAAAACTATCATTCTAAAATGAGAGTATATGTTTCCAAATCTTTGTTCCTATCCTGTACTTTCTACTTCCTAAACTTTAATTACTACTGAAAAAAATCTTTTGTTATCTATGGAATGATTTAGAAATGAATGTTATTTTGTTGTTATTACTGAGTCTGTACTTGTTATAAATATGACAAATTCTTATTATTCCATCAAAAAAGTCATAATTTAAATTACTCTTCACACATTTTAATGCTGTTCTGCATTGTTCTTAATGAAGGTCGGGCTTGTGAGATAATATGCTATTATTGGCTGAATTGTAGCTGTTTTGTATGCATTATACATTTGACAAGAATACAGCTTCAGAAGAAGCGATTCATTTACATAGAAAATGTTTTCCTGTAAGCAAACCAAAGCATGCCTGCATCCAAATATAGAAATGTGTTGGAGGATTGATAGTTTTGTTTTGCAGAGAATATATATGTATATATATAAGAATATATATTGTATATCTATATATATGTATATTCTCTCAGGCTCAGATGATGAAGATCAAATGTATTTTGTAACTGAGGGTATTTGCCCATCATTCTCACTTGGTCTTTTGTTTATTTGTTTTATTGTTTTTTGGTGTGTTTCATAGCTCTTTAATCATTTACTTGATCAGTACTTAACACGGACACTCAGCAATCTATAGGTATTTTCTTACTTAAGCCCAATAAAGAAATGAAAGATGAGTTTTGCCCTGTTTTGCCTATGAAACTAAGGTTTTGAGTCTCTGTAAGTTTTTAAGTGACAAAGCCAGACTAAATTAACATACATCTCCATACGCTGTACTTCCTACCCCAAAATAAAGGGATGAGAAAAATAGGCCCCATTTTTCTTGCTCTCTTTGAAATTAAGTAATTTAAATTATGTCCATAGTTTACACACTTGTCTTATTAAGCTTTATTTGAGTTTCATACCATTTCTTGGGGCATATAAAGAAGCATGCCTTAAATAATATACAAGTTTTGTGGTGAAACTGAGAGCTAGAATAAATTGCTTTATACTTTTAGATTATGTTTACACATATAGAAGACATCTGATAGTTGAAAAATTTTCCTATTTATCCACTCAATAAAAAATAAATCTGTAAAAGACACATTAAAATCCTTCAAGTTAAAATTGATATGGATAATTGACTTAATTTTTCATTTAACCCTTGAAAGCAGCCTAAATCAGGGTGGAATGTATAAATTGAATTCTCTTTGGGTGAGGCCAGAAACCGAAGCCCAGTTCTTGTATTTCATTTCATACTGATAGATTTTTCTCACAGGTCCTTCAATTTGTTGTCTTTCTTGATTCATTTTGATTTTCAAAACTGGGCTTGATTTACTTCAATGAGTTCTCAAAGAGCATGGAAAAAAGAAATAGTTTTCTTTTAACTTTTATTCATTATGGCCAGTTGAAACTAAAAAATCCATATATTGCTACCCAATCCATGACCACCAACATTTATTGGCATATATTTTTTTAGATAGAGAGAGGAAAAAAAGGAAATTCTAAAAAGTTTAGATGACATGGTTTAGAGAAAGACTGTTGGGAATGATAGTTCTGGTTTGTCTATTCAGCCCAGGCACACGCGTCTTTGCAACTCTCGGAGATAGGGCAGTCATCAAGACTGCAGTCTGTCCAACAGTCAAGAATGAAAAGGTAAAAGTTACTTTCAATAAAGAAAAATTAAGTATTATTACTGGTACATTCATTTCATTTTTTTATTCTCTTGTCTATCCTTTAATTGGGACATATTAAAGTATGTTTAAGAGAGGAAACAAATTAAAAATAATGTGTATAAGAGAGAGAACTCAAGGAAGACGTTTTCAGTGCTTTCTGCTCCCTCTTTCCGCCTCAGTTCTGAGGGGCACTGAGTCCTGAAAAGTACGAATAGAGTGAAGAGGAGAGGCAAGGAAAGAGAGGTGGGGAAAGAGAGGTTTTGAACAAGGAATGAATAAACACATTTTATTTAGCTAATCTGTGAGTCTTATACTCTCAGTATCAGAAATTAAGGGACACAAAACCAGGATTTAAATTGAGAGATCTGTAACTTAATTTTGACTGAAACATGAATAAGAAAACCCTGAAGTGGGGGTGCCTGGGTGGCTCAGTGGTTAAGCGTCTGCCTTCCGCTCAGGGGCTCAGGTCATGTTCTGCAATCCACATGGAGCATGGAGCCCCCCATCAGACTCCCTTCTCGGCAGGAAGCCTGCTTCTCCCTCTCTCACTCCCCCTGCTTGTGTTCTCTCTCTTGCTGTGTTTTTTTCTCTGTCAAATAAATGAATAAAATCTTAAGAAAAGAAAAGAGAAGAAAAAAAGAAAAGAAAAAAGAAAAGAAAAAAGAAAAGAAAAGAAAAGAAAAGAAAAGAAAAGAAAAGAAAAGAAGAGAAAAGAAAACCCTGAAGGGGTACTGAGAAGTGTGAGATATTTCTTCCTTCTGATGCTCAGAATCCCCATTAGACTTAACTCACATTGTATTTGTCCACTGTCTTTTTTCATAAGAAATCTATACAAATAGACATTCACATCATATTGTAATTTTATCAAATAGGAGTTTTTTTAAAAAAGCACGTGCTCTAAATACATTAGAACACCTTTTACCTTTATACTCGTCGTTCTCTAGTGTCTGATGAAGAGAGTACGTTTCCTTATTTTCAGTCACCTGTTATTTCACAATCGTCTTGAAATGCTCCTATGCAAGATTTATTTCAATATCCATTCAATATCTAATACCCACTGAAGTGTGTTGTTGAAAATAATACACATCTATAGTCAATCCAGGTAGAAATCAGCTCCTAAATTTAACAATTTTATTTTTGATCTTGCCAAATTTATCATCTGGACAATGAATTACCAGGTGCATTAGAGAGTTGTTGTTGACACATTCATCTAATTTCTTCTCTTGCAATCCAAACCACAAAAAAAATATATATATAATTCTGATTGCTCTTCTGTTTGCAGCTGTACTGAGGTTGATTACTGGAGCTCTCACTTGCAGTTTCATTCATACTGGCAGGCCTGGACGTAAGATAGCTTTCCAATTCTTTGAAATGCTCTGACAGAATCTGTCTTCTAGTTTTTTGTCCACAACCCCCTTTTTATGGTCACTTATGTCATCTTGCTGCTGAATATTTCATTTCAAAAAGAACACAAGTGTGTGCATGCTTTAAGTCTTATCTAGGAAAGCGTTATCTGGCTTTTCATTTTGCAATAAAGCTTGGCAGTAATGCACTCCCTGGCAATAAAGAGGAGTGTTTTCTTTCCTTTTTCTGTCATCACTTCTACTTATTTCTGAAAATACTGAATGATCACATTCTCTTGCATTCTGTTTTATTAATGATTTCCTCTTATAAACCCATATAGGTATAAATGGTGAGGATTAAATATGTATGCACACAAAATAAGGATTATATTTTTAAGAGAAAGATCAGATTTAATTTTACATGCATTAAGTAAGTTCCTATTAGGAGATATTTTGATATTTCCCCATTTCCCATCTCTTTGCAAGAGAAATAAATAGAGATGGCAGGCAGCAGTTATGAGTACCTGCTGGAACCAGGTTCTCTGGATTTCATTCCAGTCTCTGCCATTTATTTGCCATGTGACCTTCAGCAAGTTATTTCAATTTTCTATATCTCAATTCCTTTATTTGTAAAAGCAAGAAAACTATCAATTTCCAAAGGTTAAGGTGAAGAGTAAATTAAGGAGTTAAAAAATTGAATGTAGTCTTTAGCACCTACCAAGCATTAAATAATTGTTAGATACTATGCCTGTAATATTGATAAGCTTCTAACAAATAAATGTTGATATCTGAAGAACATGTTATGACTAAATAGTCCTAAAAGAAATGTACCAAATTCACATTTGTTTGTTTGTTCTGAATATGTTTGTTCTGTTTACTTTTGCTTTCACTGGCATCTAGAACTCTGCTTAGGCAAACAATTGATGTTCAAGATATATTTTGTGATTGATTGAATGAATGCATGAATGATGGACATTATCTGAGAGTATATAATTTATTTATATTTAATATATAGAACATTTATATATTTTGTGAAAAATAGTTCAGCAAATTATTAACTAATAATTGATTAGCTGTTTTACTTTGAAAATTTGAACACAAGGAATTTTGAGCAAAGAAATTTAGGGACAGACAACTAAGTGCGAGTTAAGAAATCAAACACCTTATAAAGAATTCAGAATCTGAGATGCAGAATTATGGAGAGGATATTTAAGCAAATGCCATAAAGCCTGGCACACTGATCCTAATCTGCTGTGAGATCTTAGTTAACACACTTAACAGCCCTATTATATAATCTGCTGATGTCACTGGCTTGCTGAACTAAGTATACAATTATAATATTCCTAATGGATCTCTGATGATCTAGAATGAAGGAACTTCTTTTGCATTCCCACTTACCCTGCTTGCCAACACTTTTTCAGTGCTCCTCTCTATTCTGAGAGTCTCATAAGATCGTGGATCTGCCAGACTTATCACCCCTTAAGTTCCAAGTTATAATAGACTTGAATTTTTTTTCATGAAAAAAATTTTAAAGACTTTATTTATTTGTCAGAAAGAGAGAAAACAAGCAGGGAAGCTCCAGGCAGAGCATGCAGAGGAAGAAGGCGGCTCCCACTGAGCAAGGAACCCCATAAGGGACTCTATCCTAGGATCCTGGTGGAATCAAGACCTGAGCAGGAGGCAGACACTTAACTGATGGAGCCACCCAGATGCCCCAAGACAGACATGAATGTTTATCCTATTCTTTTTTCTGTAGAAAAGCATTAAGCCCTTCCTAGGAATTGTACATACTCCTCAAACTGTGGTGTTTTGTGTTTTTTCACTCACTCCTCACTCCTTTTATGTACTTGTCTCCACTCCTGCCCCTTGCAGCAGTTGCTTTTCTGCATTTCAGTTCAACCCCAGTATGGTCTCAGCTGCTTTCTTTGACTTCTCACATAATATTCTTGTGAGTTTGTTCAAAATTTTAAAGGAGTTAGAAGCAATGAGTTACAACAGGAACACGAGGTGTTTAATGCTCACTATTTGATATTCTTGTGTTAAAAAATATTTTTATCTTTAATGGGGCTCAATGAATCCCTTTCAGTTTTTGTATTCTCCCCATCCTGAGACCCCTTTCACTGGTAATGCTCACTGATATAATTGCTTCCTTGGAGTCTTTTTTTCCCCTGCTACTCCAACTACACAAGCCAGTCCCCTTCTATCTCAAGCTTCTTATCAAGACATTTTCTGAAAGATGACAGTTTTTCTCCCTAAAATATTTTATTGCTAACAAGGATTTTGTACCTCCAAAATTTGATCAAGCAAATTCACTTCTCTATGCCAATGAGATATGAGAAAAAGTGATGTGTTCACCATCTTGTTTTGTCTTAAAGTAAATAGCTCTGATTTCTCCTCATTTTCTTTTTCTCCTTCCTGCACTCTATTGACAGATGTCATAAATAAGGAAAGGTATATGGTAATATCAAAAGATCTCGAACCTTGACACTTGATGGTATAGCAGAACAATGTACCATATATGCTTGGATTTTCTTATAAAAAAATAGATTTCTATTTTAGTCGAGCTATTAAGTTAGGTCTTTATTGCATGTGATTAACATATCTTTTTAAAAATATTTTATTTATTTGTTTGAGAGAGAGATATGGGGGGCAGCACAGAGGGAGAGAAACAGGGACAAGCAGATCCCCACTGAACAGAAAGCCCTATGTGGGGCTCAATCCCAGAACACTGGGATCATCACCTGACCTGAAGGCAGATGATTAACCAAAATGAGCCATCCAGGTGCCCCTGAACTTATATCTTTATTGATAAATTAATCACTTTTCTTTTTTTAAATTGTGTTATGTTAGTCACCATACAGTAGCACATCATTAGTTTTTGATGTGTTCCACAATTCATTGTTTGTATATAATACCCAGTATGCCATGCAATCCATGCTCTCATTAATGCCCATCACTAGACTCACCCAGCCCCCTACCCCACTCCTTTCTAAAACTCTCCATTTGTTTCCCGGAGTCCATAGCCTTTCATGGTTCATCTCCTACTCTGATTTCTCCCTCTTCATTTTTCCCTTCTCCTAATATCCTCCATGCTATTCCTTATGTTCCATAAATAAATGACACCGTATAATAATTGACTTTCTCTGTTTGATTTATTTCACTTAGCATAATCTCCTCAGTCCCATCCAAGTTGATGCAAAAGTTGCGTATTTATCCTTTCTGATGGCTGAGTAATATTCCATTGTGTATATGGACCACATCTTTATCCATTCATTTGTTGAAGAGCATCTTGGCTTTTTCCACAGTTAGCTATTGTTAACAATGTTGCTATGAACATTGGAGTGCATATAACCCTTCTTTTCATTACATCTCTATCTTTGGGGTGAATACCCAGTAGTGTAATTGCTGGGTCATAGGATAGCTCTATTTTTAATTTTTTAAGGAAACTCCACACTGTTTTCCAAAGTGGCTGCACCAATTTGCATACCCACCAACAGGTTAGAGGGTTCCCCTTTCTCCACAACTTCTCCAATATTTGTTGTTTCTTGCCTGTTCAATTTTTGCAATTCTAACTGATGTAAGGTGGTATCTTAATGTGGTTTTGATTTGAATTCCTCTGATGACTAATGATGATGAATAATTTTTCATGTGTCTGTTAGTCATTTGTATGTCTTCTTTGGAGGAAGTGTCTGCTTATGTTTTCTGCCCATTTTTTGACTTCTCTGTTTTTTAGGTGTTGAGTTTGAGAAGCTCTTTATAGATCTTGAATATCAGCCCTTTGTCTGTAGTATTATTTGCAAATATCTTCTCCCATTCTATGGATTGCATCTTTGTTCTGTTGACTCTTTCCTTCTTTGTGCAGAAGCTTTTTATTTTGATAAGGTCCCAAAAGTTCATTTTTGCTTGTTTACCTTGCTTTTGGAGACATATCTTGAAAGAATTTGCTGTGGCCAACATTGAAGAGGTTACTTCCTATGTTCTCCTCCAAGATTTTGATGGATTCCTGTCCCACATTGAGTTGTTCATCCATTTTGAGTCTATGTTTCTCTATGGTGTAAGAGAATGGTGGACTTTCATTCTTCAGTATATGGCTGTCCAATTTTCCCAGGACCATTTATTGAAAAGACTGTCTTTCTTCCACTGGATATTTTTTCCTGCTTTGCCGATTATTATGACCGTAGAATTGAGAGTCCATATTTGGGCTCTCTATTATGTTCCATTGTCTATGTGCCTGTTTCTGTGCTGTCTTAATTATCAGAACTTTGTAATATAGCTTGAAATTAGGCAACATGATGCCCCCATTTCTTTTTCTTTTTCAACATTTCCTTGGTGATTTGGGGTCTTTTCTGGGTCCATAAAAATTTTAGGATTATTTGTTCCAGCATTTTGAAAAATTATTTTGGTATTTTCATTGGGAAGACATTGAAGTAAAAATTGCTCTGGGCAGCATAGTCATTTTAATGATGTTTATTCTATCGATCCATGAGCATGGAATGTGTTTCCATCTTTTTGTGTGTCCTTCAAGTTCTTTCATGAGTGTTCTATAGTTCCTTGAGTATAGATCCTTTACCTCTTTGGTTAGGTTTTTTCCAAAGTATCTTATGGTTTTTGGTGTTATTGTATATGTAATCAATTCTCTAATTTACCTTTCAATAGTTTCATTGTTAGTGTATAAGAATGCAACTGATTTCTGGGCATTTATTTTGTATCCTGCCACATTATTGAATTGTTATATGAGTTCTAATAATTTGGAGGTGGAGACTTTTGGGTTTTCCACATAAAGTATCATGTCATCT
This sequence comes from Spilogale gracilis, assembly GCA_004023965.1. Lineage (NCBI taxonomy): Eukaryota > Metazoa > Chordata > Mammalia > Carnivora > Mephitidae > Spilogale > Spilogale gracilis. Next base: position 130,005 of record PITA01001859.1, on the reverse strand, counting down.
GTGAAGTAAGAGAGTTTGACTTCTTCTTTGCCAATTTGAATACTTTTTATTTCTTTTTGTTGTCTGATTGCTGTTGCTAGGACACCATGTTGAACAACAGTGGCAAGAGTGGAGATCCTTGTGTTCCTGATCTCAATGGGAAGACTCTCAGCTTTTCCCCATTGAGAATGATATTTGCTATGGGTTTTTCATAGGTGAATTTTATGAGGTTGAGAAATGTTCCCTCTATGCCTATACTTTGAAGAGTTTTAATCAGGAAAGGATGCTGTATTTAGTCAAAATGCTCTTTCTCCACCAATTGAGAGGATCACGTGGTTCTTGTCTCTTCTCTTATTTATGTGTTTTGTCACATTGATTGATTTGCAAATATTGGACCACACTTGCATCCCAGGGCTAAATCCCACCTGGTCATGGTAGACAATCTTTTTAATGTACTGTTGGATCCTACTAGCTAGGATCTTGTTGAGAATCCTGGCATCCATAATCATCAGGGTTATTGGTCTGAATTTCTCCTTTTTGATGGGGTCTGTGCCTGGTTTGGGGAGCAAGGTAATGTTGGCCTCATAGAAAGAGTCTGGAAGTTCTTCTTCTGTTTTTATTTTTTGAAAGAACTTTAGGAGAATAGGTATTATTTCTTCATTGAAGGTTTGGTAGAATTTCCCAGGGAATCAATCAGGGCCTGGACTCTTGTTTTTCAGGAGGTTTTTGCTCACTGCTTCAGTCTCATTATTAGTTATTGGTCTATTCAGGTTGTCAATTTCTTTCTGTTTCAGTCTTGGAAGTTTGTAGTTTCCAGAAATGCATCCATTTCTTCTAGGTAGCTTAACTTATTGGCATATAGCTGTTTATATTAGTTTCTGATGATTGCTTCTATTTCTTTGGTGTTAGTCATGATCCCTCCCCTTTCATTCATAATTTTGTTAATTTGGGTCCTTTTCTTTTGTATAAGTCTGGCCAGTGGTTTATTGATCTTATTAATTCTTTGAAAGAACCAGCTTCTAGTTTCATAAATTAATCATTTTTTTAAGAGCAAGGCATTTGAAACACAAAAGCCACAGTGATATTCATGCATTACTTTTTTTTTTTTTTTGCAATTGTTATCTTCCTTCTTTAAGGCAATTAGCCAAGAATTACCAGTTGCTTGAGTGAATTCTTTCTTTCTTTCTTTCTTTCTTTCTTTCTTTCTTTCTTTCTTTCTTTCTTTCTTTTTTCTTTCTCTCTCTCTCTTTCTTTCTTTCTTACTTTCTTTCTTTCCTTTTTTTCCTTTCTTATTTCCTTCCTTCCTTACTTTCTTCCTTGCTTCCTTCCTTCCCCCTCTCTTGAGCCAAATAGAACCAAATTTATACATTACTTTGTTCATGTCCCTTTTAACAGGCTAACAGTATAATTCTTGCTACCTAAAAAAAAACATAAAAGCAAAGATGCATCCTTGGATAGTTCCAGGACATTCAAGGATATTCCCAGTGATGAATAGTCTTGTAAGAAGTGGTGAATATACAGGCAAACATGAGAGGCAGTGAAGAGTGAGACCAGTGATCTTTATGTACAGTAACATTTTTGTCTGAAAATTATGAGTAAACTTTCTAGTTTTGCAGGATAACCATACAGTTAAAGCAGAAGATAGTGAAGGAGTCCTGAGCATCAATCAAATATGATTGGTAACCACCCATCAAAAATTAAACAGTGGGTTATATATGTCAATCTGTTCATCAGAACTAGGTCTGAGAGGACAAAGGTGACAACATTAAAGTGGGTTGTGAGAAGGGATGTTACACTTCAGCACATCATGTCTTGTCAAATGTGTGTCATGGAGAATGCTCTTGTCATTTAAAAAGGAAAATAAAAATCATGCCAACAAAGAAAGTACTTCTGAGACGTTTGCTTTTTGTTGGCAGCTAGACATTAAGACATGCTTAGAAAATCAAAAGGTAAATGATAAGGAACAATTTGTAGTAGCAGCTACCAGTTCTGCAGAAACTATAAAACATATTCACACATAAAACCTTGTAGGAGCCATGAGAATTGGGGAGTATAGATCTAAATGTCATGAGGAGCCACTACCCTATAATTTCTCTTGATTTGCTTCACTGTGAGAAATAGTTGCTGAAGTGGTGACAGCAGAGGAATGCTCTTGGGGAAAAAAAGAAATCTACCAAGTCATATATATGACTTAATCTCAGCTCTCCTATTTAGTGTCTTTTGAGAAAAATACAAACTGCATATTCATTTCAAGTTATGAATATGTTAATATACTAAAATAATTAATAAAATTTAAGGAGACAAATTGAATGTTAAAAAAATACAAAATTTTACAACCTCTGTTGTCAAAGACAGGGAAGACATAAGGAAAAAATACACTAGGATGAATTTATATTTGGAAAAGTAAATAACTAAGGTAAGATGAGTTCATAAAGGCACTCAAGATTTAAACATATAGTTATAATTTACTTTGAGTGCTACTAAGTACAATGAATTCTTCCAAAGTAATCAATGATTTGAAAAAGAAACTGGAAAATTTTTCAAAATGTGACAGAATGAAAAAAAGATGAAAAGAGAATGATTATAAAAGATGAGATCAAAGACAGATATCCTGAATCAGGTATTTCTCAAAAGTAGAATTACTGATAGAGGCTGGCATGGTTCTAATCCAAATCATAAAGGTATATACTTTAATTCACCTAGGAGGACCTGCTATATATATTTCTATCTGCCACTGGCATTTAGAGCAACATGACTGTAAAACCCAAGTGACAGATCCACTTTTATGGCATTTAGACTTGTTGAAGACCACTTCCTTGTTTTGGGCCCCCTTAAAAATTACAGCCTTTAGGTTATTTGATAATTAGATCAGAGTAGCACACTGAATGGGATATATGTTTTCTCCAAATTCTAAAAATGGCTGAGAACTATTGTGCTTCATTCTTCATTCTAAGAGGGGTCAAGTGCAAAACTTTTTCTTTACTTGAGATTATATTAACATAGCCCAGAGAAGTGAGCCACTGAAATTTCACTGAATTGGTAAAAACCTGAGTTTTAATGGAACTTATTTTCTAAAAGTTGGCTTGCATACATCTTACCAAAGTGTCTGAAGTAGTTTCTATTCCCTGCTCACCAGACCCAGTTGAATGAAACCATCAAGGTGTGAACCAGTGTGGTATCTTGTAGAAGGGAAAGGTGATCAATTTCTTGCAGACTAGGTTATGATATGAAGGTGGGTAGTTGAGATGGCCTTGAAGTAGAACCGTGAATATGCACTGTTAGCCATGCTGGCTGGAAAAAGAATTTTTTTTTTCAGAAGATCTTAATTAATAGAAAAAGAAAAAAAATAGCTTGGCCAGATCAAGAGATGTATATTAGATTATGGACATCCCTACAGGCACACATAGATATCTCTAGAGTATCCAGAACAACAGCTGCTATCACACTGTTAAGTTTATAATAATCCATTGCCTTTCTCCAAATAATTCTGTCTTCTGCGAAGACCAAATAACCAAGTTGAATGGGCATACAGGGTAATCAATACTCCTGTATTTTTCAAGTCCTATACAGTGACACAGATCTCTGATATGCCTCTGGAGATGTAATATTGCTTAGGATTTATTATGCTGATAGGTAGAGATTTTCACTTGGCCTTTCCTACCATCACAGTCCATAGTCTATTGCTCATGCAGTCAATGTAGCAATTTTGCCATTTGCTAAATATGTCCTTTTCAAATCTGCATTCTGGAACTGGGGAAATAACTATATATCATACATGTACAATGATAATTACCCAGAAAATATAGACAATGTATGTATTTCTCTTCTTTCTGTTCCTCCATAATTAATTAATTTATTTGATAGAGAAAGAGATCACAAGTAGGCAGAGAGAGTGGAGGAAACGGGCTCCCTGCTGAGCAGAGAGCCCAATGTTGGTCTCAATCCTAGGGCCCTGAGATCATGACCTGAGCTGAAGGCAGAGGCTTTAACCCACTGAGCCACCCAGGCACCCCTGTTCCTCCATTCCTTAAATTACTTTTGTCTTAACTATCAAAGGAAAGAATTTTGTATCTTGAGTATATATCACCATCAATGAGTGCATTAAATATACAACCCAAAATATATTGAATTTTACAGATTATTTATAGAGTTACTGACATAAAATTTTTATCTAAGTAGTGATGCAATGATATAAATGACATCCTAGTCTTACAATGACAGTTATTAGGCTTAAACATCTTCCTAGAATGTGCCTTCAATTTATAAAATACTATTTTAACTAATTTTGAGCATCGGTCAATATTCAACTGTTTTTATTTGAGTTAAAGTTCTAAGAAGAGTATGGATATAGACTTTAATTTCTATTCTAAGATACTATTGTTAGTTAATTTAGAGTCCTTTCCATCATCATTGCTAACTGCTGTAGTCTGACATCCATTCTCCAAATGAAATGTGACTTTGATGGATAAACTCAATTAAAGCTCAGGCATTAGATAAGTCAAACAGAGAATTGGACTGATCTTTACCAATCTACCTTTAAAAATACAATAAGTATTTGAAAATGAAGCAGTCATAAATTATACTGAAAATATGTTAGTAAAATTGGTTTGAAATTCAAATCAATTACTCTATGTCTATTGCTTAGAGAGCAACATTTGCTTCTCCCTTTAGTATTGTATCTAATAGATACTTTTAATAAGCAAAATCAGAGAAATGTCATTGTCTTTTACTTTCTTAAAAATTTCTGCCTCTTTTATGATATTTAAATTTGTTAAATATCTAGTTTTAAGAATAAAATATATATTTCTTCATAATCTCAGAAATCTTATAAATAATTATATTTCATTGTCTTTAATACTTTTTAAAATGACTTAGTGAACATCTTGTCTATGACAACCCCTAGTCTTAACATTGATATCCTACTAATTTATTTATTTAGTCATTAAAACTAATCATTAAATAGAAATTGTACCTTCTCCATAATATATTCAAAAAATCAGGTTTGGTTGTGTAGGTAAATAAAACATGTACAAAGAGATATGTAAAGAAATAATTTGACTTGGTGTAATAAATCATTTATTAGTCATATATGCAGGTTGTAAAAGGAATACAGAGACAAAGACATCTAATATAACCAAGGAAATTAGGAAAAATCATTGAACCACATCAATTTCAATTTAGAAAACCCTTAGAATTTATAAGAATTTAGAAGAAACATTAGACTTTGAAGAATCTTTAGTTAAATCACATCTAATTCCATTATTTTGAAGTAAAAATAATGATGAAAATTTGATTTTTTTCCATCATCAATGTAGCCAAGTAGATATTTGTAGTAATTAAGGATTTATATTTGAGAATCTGACAAATCTGAATTCAAATCCCAGAATCCTATCTTGAAACTACTACACATGGGAGCCTTGGATTCCATTTTTTCATCTGCCAAATGGGTAATAAAAACTACTCCATGGTGTTTTGTTGTGAGCATTACACAAGATATTTAACAGCAGAGCCATCCCACTGCCTCATACTACCTTTTAGGGTTGTTTTTATGATTAAATGAATTAATAATTGTTAGACACTTATAATACTGTTTGATCTTATGAGGGTCTGTATAAATGCAAAGTATTCCTATTTCTCTTGCTCTTAGTGTTGGGATTATGTTTTGTTGTATAATAGCCTATAGTTCTGTTCCATTGCAGTTTCATGTAGGGAACAAGGCATTCATTGCTTTAGAGAGGAATATTGAGACAGAAAACATTTTTAAAAAATCCTTTCATTTTAAAATGTCTGGATTTTCAGAGCCTTGAAGAAATAGCTAAGTCCAGGGATGGAGTGAGGAATATAAAAAATGAGCCTGGAAGATGTTGTAATGCCAGGAAGTGAGAAAGTGCCCCAAAAAGAAAAATGCAACAAAAATGTTAAGAACCCACAATGACAGGTATATGTCAACAGGACACAGGAACCAATTGAAAGAGCTCCTAGTGAGCAAAGCTGTAATAATCTGACCAAAACAAAAATGAAAACAAAACAAAAAAAAAACCATGGTGCAGTATTCTATTATAATCTAAGCTATTAAATAAGCATCCGTGAGTTTGATATAAATAAATAAGTGGCTGAATAAAAATGGGAGTTGAATAGGTAAATCTATGCAGAATAAAAATTATATAGATAGTCTAACAAAAGAGGGTTAGTATAGCTCCTCACTCCTTACATGCCCTCCTGTGCACAGTGACTTCTTTATAGTATAGATTCTAGTATGAGGGTGCCTGGGTGGTTCCTTCAGTTAAGTGTTTGATTCTTGGTTTTGGCTCAAGTCACAGTATCTGGGTTGTGAGATCAAGCCCGCATCAGACTCCAGGCTCAGTGGGGAGCCTGCTTGAAATTCTCTCTTTCTCTCTCTGACCCTCTGCCCCTCCTGCCCTGCTCTCTTTCTCTCTCTCTAAAATAAATAAATAAATATTTTTCAAAAAGATAAGAATATGAAAATAAACAGTGAAGAAATCCAATAAACATTACTAACCAAGGAGATCAAGATTAACATCCACAGTGACATCATGTTGATAGTGTGTACACAACAATAATACTGGTCTCATGATCAGAACAAATCAGACATATTTCAACTGAAGGACTTCCTATGAAATACCTTAATAGGACTCCATTAAATTGAAAAGGTCATCAAAAACAAGGAAAATATACAACTATCACAACCAAAGGGAGCCTAAAGAAATATGATAACTAAATGAAATGTTTTTTCCAGGATGAGGTGTTGGAACAGAAAACATATGTGGTAAAAATGAAATAAATCTGAATAAATGTATTGATAAAAAATGTTTCAGTATTGGTTTATGAGTTGTGACATATTTTAACAACAACATATTTTAACAAAATTGTGACAAATATTAACATGAGAAAGTGTGGACTATTTGGGAATTTCTCTATAGTGTGTTAACAATTTTTTCTGTAAATCTAGAAGTATTCTAAAATTTAAAAATTTTAAAATCAAACATCAGGTTTCCTACTACTAAAGTAGATCCATTTCTCCAAATTAGTTGAGAAGAGAAATCACAAAAGAGAGAGGACACCTTTAAAGTTCTGGTCAACTTAGGTACATTAGAGCCTTTGGCAAATCCATATTTCTGTCTACCTCTGCATATGATTTTCTGGCTCAATGAAACTAAAAAAATATGATAATACTTATAAATTTTATGTTAAGTATGTAAACAACATTGACTCCTTAATTCTCCATGCAGTATTATCTTCCTCAAACCATTAACTTTTCCTCTCCCTATGACTATATCTCACCTTCTTATCCTCTCCCCTCAAATCTCTAACGCATTGTCCCTATTCTTATTCTTCACTGATGATCTTATTGCTTATTTTACTGAAAATTCCAAGGTCATTCGAAGACAACTTCCACAATTCTACAAAAAATCTACTCACCTAATTGCATCAGCTTTTGAACAGTCGGCCTTTTCTTCTTTTGATCGGAATGAAATTTCCGTCCTTCCTTTCTGTCATATATCTCTTTTTCTTTAATCTACAGGCACATGGCTCAAGTCAAACCAAAGCCTTTCCTGTCTTTCCTCTTTTCCTACATCATTGATGTTTGTTTACTATCACAATTTCTTCATAAATACACCAACATACTTCTATCTTGGGGAAAAAATAGTCTCTCAGTCCTGCTTTACTCCTTAGATATTGCACCAGTTACTCTCTTTGTCTTTATAGAGAAATCCTTTGAAAGTGTTACTGTACTTCCTGTTTCCATTTTCCTTTCTCCCATTTGCGCATGAACCCATATGAGGCAAGCTGTCATAGCACAACTCTAAGAAAACTACTTTTGTCAATGTCACCAGTGGTTATTTCTCCCTGTTCATTTTACTTGACTGAACAGCCTCGCTAAAAAGTCGATTATCCTCCTTTTTCTTGAAATGCTTTCTTCACTCCTGGATACCATAGTTTCACTGACAACTTCTGCTCAGTCCATTGTTCTGTTTCATCCTCATATCCAAGACTTGTCAACTTTATATTGCCTCAGTGTCTAGCCAGTGTATCTCTGTGATTTCATTTTACAATAAATCCTTTCATGGTCTTCTGTTCTCATGGCTTTACACCCCATAAGTTCTTTATGTGCTAATAATTCCCAAATGTATAACTGTCTCCAGACATCTTCTCTGGTTTCTGGTCTCATATACCCAAAGGCAGACTCAAAATCTTCACGAGGATGATTCATAGAGATCTTAAACTTAACTTCTCCCAAAGTGAGCTCTCATTTTTCTACAAAAACTCACTCTGGCAAGTTTTACTGATCTCTGCTATTGGCCACTTTATTCTTCTAGCTCTTTAGGCTTTGGTTATGAGAATTTTACTTCACTCTACTCTCTTTACACTACATCAAATTCCCTATGCCCGATGTTTGGAAAAAAACCTAGACTCAGAAAATTTCTTACCATCTCCATCTCCACAATTTCCCTTCACCTAAAGTTTTGAAGTATTTTCCTATTTGTTTCCTTATCCTTCACACATAACTCAGCATTTTGTACTGATATAAATGTAATTATGTTACTATTCTGCCATAAGTGCTCTATGATTTCAAATATGGTCTCATTGCAATGATTTCCCCCTAGTGACATGGAATTTGTTGACACACCTACCTACCAAGGTACTTCCTTTTGTTTGGTGTCAACTTCTCCACAAGGATTTCTATGCAGACCCTCTTTAAATTGCCATTCCTCCATTGTTTTACTTATCTCCTTGCCAGTTTTTTTCCCCTTTTAGGACACCTCACCATTTATTATTTTATATAATTTACTAATTTATAATTATTTTGTCTCTCCTGTTATCATTCCCCTCCCAAAATTAGAATGTAAAATTTAGGATGTTAGAGATTTACTTTGATTTGTTTTAGTTCCTTTTAAATACCCAGGTTTACAAATAGCACTTGATTAGTCACATGAAAAAAAAATTACTGAATGTTAGATGACAGGTGTCTTTCTCTTCTTCCTCTTACTTGTGAAAGATTCATTTTAAATTAAGCCTGTGTTTGTTTACATAAACTTAATCCTCAGCATTACATTCTCCTTGTTCAGTCTCCTCTTTTGGTTGTGGAGTGCTTTTAGATAGATCTGAAATATTTCTGCTTATAATTTCTCAAACTTTGTTTAGTCATATCATCTTAGAACTTGACAGAGTCAAAAACTGTAGGTTGTATCAAACTACAACTTAAGAAATCTTATTGAAAACTTTCCATTTGTTTAGTATTACATTTGTAGAATTGGGGATATTATAAGACATAAAACTGATGGAATTCTTCTAGGTCTCTGAAGGCAACTGCCTTTTAAGGAAAATATAATAAAAGAAGTACTAAAGTCTTTTGCACAAGGGATTGTTAGAATATATTTTGAATCACTCAAAGTTTCTAAACTGAATAAAATATTTTTATGTCTACTGGAAAGCAAAATCAAGTTGTGACAATAAACTAATGATGCTTTTAGATTCAATATCATAGCTCATATACTTTTTCACACAGACTACTTGCTACATGTGAAAATAAAAACATTACTTATTGAATGATTATCAAATGGCTACAAAGTGTTAGCTCTCCCCAGATCTACTATATCAACACTGGTGAGTCGTGCATATTTTTATGATAACTACTTATTTATGAATTGTTTATTTACGAAACAGCACTATATTTTTACTCCTTTGATTGAAATTAACTAATTTTAAAAGTATAAACAGTTCAAAGGTGAAATGTGTGGAATAATATTTACATAGGATAGCCTGACAGTAGCCCTTTTATAGTGGCAAAAAGACCACAGTTGAATACTTAGTAATTCCTTCTTTGAAAGAGAACTCTTACTGATCTCAGTTATTGTGTTATAAGGAGTCCATTTTTTCAAATCATCTCATTTTATATATTACAGAGCTTTTGGAAAAAATGGCTACTTAGATATCAGTTTTATATTTTTGAGCACGTATTATTATATTATTCGTGGGCTTATGTTTTTTCTAAAGTTACATTTAACCTTTTTCTACTTGTTTAATCACCATGAAAAATAAATGAGGGAGATCTGTTTTAAAGGGTTCTGATCGGTGCTTTCTAAAAAAAATGTTATAAATAGTAAGAGTGAAAGAAAGAAATACAGGGACACTACAGTATGTATTCATATGGCAATCAAATGTAATTTTCTTAATTTTTTAGAACTTTCTTTAGATTTTAATTTCAAATTAAATTTGAGAAACCATACACTGATATAGAATAGTATGTTACAGTTCGTGGCTTTCTGGAGCTGCTAAATATGTAATAATTTTCTTTCTAAATGCCTGATATTTCTTAAAGCTTACATTGCACTGTAAACACTTAGGGGCTATGGTCTTTTGTTTATTTTTTTCATTCTACATATAGAACTTAGATGCCTGAAAAATATTTGAATTCATTAAACAGCTATTGAAAGCATAAATGAAAACTAAATTTACAGACCTAATTAATAGTGTTTTATCAATGATATCAGTAATTACATTGCCATAATTAGTTCTATGTAATAAACATTATTCTATGTCTTCATCTGTTTAAGAATATATCTATTTAGTAAAGAACTGTTCCATTTTGTGAGGCATTTATGTGTGTAGAAATATTTTTACATGTTGGTGCCAATATTGAAGTCAACAAGATTTTCTCAGGCATCTACAATGTGTCAGTACAGAGGCTATTAGCCTGGTGATATCTGCTTGACAATCCCAGGGGAAGTGAAGCAGAAAACTCAATATCTTGATAAGTAGAGCTATGTACTACCTAAATAAGGATGTTTCTTTACTCTGAAAATCAGCTTATTCTTTATTTAGCCACATTTATTGATTGTATACAATATACTAAGTACTATGTTGAGTGATACTTTATCTTTTCTAGTTTGTAGTGTTTCCCCCCCCAGAAACATATCACACACACACTGAACAAACAGAACTTGATGTCTAAATCAATGTTTCCACTTTTTCATTTATTGTATTTTCTTTATTGGACTAATAATTAGTAAATAACCACCACTATATGTCAGACATTATTTTAAGGATCAGGGATACATCAATAAATAGAAGAGACTAAGACTTGCTATGGGAATATATTTCATCCTAATAGGCAATATAGATATTAAACAATAAGCACCATAAAGAGACAAATTGTATTAATATCAGAAAAGGATAAATGGTTTAGAAAAAAGAAAAAGTCAGAACATCTGTTTCTGCTACTGGCAAGTTGAACAATACTGAAGCACCTCTTTCACTGAGAACAACTAAAATATTTGGAGAACATATTTGTTTAAAAGTCTGCTCAAAGACATTTGAACACTAAATACAGTAATGAAAATTATGAGGCCAAAATGCAAGAGAAGATTCTGAATAGGAACTCAATATTTAATTGAACATTATTTTTCTAAAAGTATCTAGAGGAGATACCAAGAAGCTTGAGAAAACTTGAGAAAATCTTTTTTTAGTCTTGCAAAGCAGGTGAACAGAAATTGGAATTCAAAGCCTTCTTATGAGAGAAACCTGTTTTAAAGCTCCAAAAACTTACAGCTAACATCACCTTTAATGGTAAGAAACTCATTAAGGTCCCATTAAGGTGAGGTACAAGGAAAGGATGTCCCTGCTCACCACTCCTTTTCAACATTAAAGGATCCCATCCTCATGACCTAGTCTAAATCTAATTATTTTCCAAAGGCCCCACTTTTGAATACCATTACTTTGGGAGTTTGGGGTTTGACATATAAATCTTGATGAGATATAACATTCAGCCCATAATAGAGAGTAAATGGAACTGAATTTGCATAAAACAGTGTCAGGTAATAAGAACGTTAACCAACAAACTTAAATAAATCTAAATAATATTTATAGTAAAGCTACAATAATTAAAACTGTGTAATATTTGCATAAGAATAGAGTCTAAAACAGACCTATTCATATACAAATATGATTTTTCACTGTAGTATGGAAATGACAATGTAGAAAGTAATTGACTTACTATCCACATAAAAAATAAATTTATGACCCAGGATCACTTCATATATAAAAATTAAGTCTGTGGATTTTAAATATATACATGAAGGGCATACCAGTAAAAATCTTATCTTTTTAAATACTATCTTTAGAACTTTGAGATAGGATAAAATTTCCTAAACAGGACACAAAAGCACTAAACATGAAAAAGTGGACATCATTAAAATTAAGAATGCTTTTCCATTAAACAAGACACAACTAAGACATTGGAACAATACCACAGAAAGAAGATATTTGGAAAACTTATAAATAACAGAAGTTTTATATCCATAATATCCAAATAAAAATTACAGACAACCCTATACAAAGAAGGGTAATATTTGAAAAACCAATTCACAAAGGGTAATGTGCAATGATCAATAAAACTCTTCAGCACTATACTTAATTTCCATAATGAGATACTACTTTATAAGAACAAGAATGAGTAAATTACCAACAACAACAAAAAAAGACTGATTATTTCCAAGGGTTGATGAGTATATAGAGTAACTAGAATCCCCTACTCCAGTAGTAGGAATACAATCATTTACACAGGTTGACCTTATATACTGACATTGATTATAGAACAATCCTGTTATTGAGGAATTCCATTCTTGGGTACATTTTTTTTTTTTAAGATTTTATTTATTTGACAGAGAGAAACACAGCCAGAGAGGGGGAGTGAGAGAGGGAGAAGCAGGCTTCCTGCCGAGCAGGGAGCCCGATGTGGGACTCGATCCTGGGTCTCCAGGATCATGACCTGAGCCGAAGGCAGTCGCTTAACCAACTGAGCCACCCAGGTGCCCCACTGGGTACATATTTTTTTAAATATCTTATTTATTTATTTGACAGAGAGAAACACAGCCAGAGAGGGAACATAAGCAGGGGGAGTGAGAGAGGGAGAAGCAGACCCCGCCGAGCAGGGAGCCTGATGTGGGGCTCAATCCCGGGTCTCTGGGATCATGATCTGAGCCGAAGGCAGTTGCTTAACCAACTGAGCCACCCAGGTGCCCCTGGGTACATATTTTTAAAATATATGTATATTTGAACTCAGAAATGTGTAAACAGGTTAATGGCATCACATTTCTTAACAGCCTCAAACCAGAAACAATTTAAATGTTTATGAAGTGTAGGGTGCCTAGATAGATCCTGGTGTAGTCACACAATGAAAAACTATGCAGCAATAAAAAAAAGAATAAGCTCCACATGCAAATACATGAATGAATTGAATTGTCGAGAAAAAACAAATCTCCATCCATTGACCATACTATAATATTCAATTTATCTAAAAGACACAAACAGAAAATTTGAGTTATGGTTCTAAGTTCAAAATACTGATACATTTAGGGAAGATGGGTAAATATTTAACAAATATTTACAGAACATTTTATCCCAAAACAACAGAATACACATTCTTCCCAAGTGCATATGAAACATTTTCCAAGATCGACCATGTTAGATCACAAAACAAGTCTTAGTAAATTTAAGAACATTGAAGAAATGTCAAATAACATTTCTATCTACAATGATATGAAACTAGAAGTCAATTATACAAATTGGAAAAATTCATAAATATGTGGTGGTTAAGCAACCTATTATTAAATTATCAATAGGTCAAGGAAGAAACCAAAAGAGAGATAAGAAAATGCCTCAAGACAAACAAAAATGGAAATGTAAAATGCCAAAACTTATGGGTTTCTGCAAAAGCAGTTATAAGAGAAGAGTTCATAGCAACAAATACTTACCTCAAGAAACAAGAAACATCTCAGATAAACAACTTAACTTTACACCTCAAGGAAGTAGGGAAAAAAAAAGAAAAAAATGAAGCCTAAAGTTAGGAGAAGGAAGGAAATAACAAAGATTAGGGAAGAAATGAAGGAAATAGAGACTAAAAGAACAGTGAAAGGGGCGGCTGGGTGACTCAGTGGTTAAGCCTCTGCCTTCAGCTCAGGTCATGATTCTGGAGTACTGGAACTGAGCCCCCCATCGGGTTGCCTGCTCAGCAGGGAAGTCTGCTTCTCCCTCTATCACTCCCAGTGCTTGTGTTCCCTCTCTGACTGTCTTTCTCTCTGTCAAATAAATAAAATCTTAAAAAAATAATAAAATAAAAAGACAATGAGAAAGATCAATGAAGTTAAGAGACAACTCATTGAAAAGATGAACAAAATTGACAAAATTTCAGCTGAATTCACCAAAAGAGAGAGAGAAAGAGAAGAGTTAAATAAATAAAATAAGAAATGAAAGAGATGTTATAACTGATACCACAGAAATAGAAAGTGTCATGAGAGACATTTAGGAGCATTATATGGTAACAAACTGGACAACATAGAAGAAATAGATAAATTCCTAGTAATATACAACCTACCAAGACTAGATCATGATGATATAGAAAACTTGTACATACCCCATACTAACAATGAGATTTAATCAGTAATCAAAAACCTTTCAACAACAAAAGTCCAGGTACAGATGGCTTCGCTGGTAAATCTACCATTCATTTACAGAAGGACTAATAAAATCCTTCTCCAACTAACACTTCTAAAACTCTTCTAAAAAATAGAACAGGGGGAAACTTCTAAACATCATTACCCTAACATTAAAGCCAGACAAATATGCCACCAAAAAAACAATTACACACCAATATCCTTAATGAACGTAAATGCAAAAATCCTTAACAAAATATTAGCAAACTGAGTTCGACATTACATTAGAAGGATCATATACTTTGATTAAGTGGGATTTAATCCAGTGTTACAAGTATGGCTCAACATTCACTAATCAATGTGATACACCTCATTAATAAAATTAAGGATAAAAATCACGTTTATCTCAATAAGATGTAAATACATTTGACAAAATTTAACATCCAGTTATGGTATATGCCCATGTTTTATTCAACACTTTTATTCAACAGACTCTTAGAAGTCCTAGCCTGAACAATTAGTTGAGTAAAAAAAATAAAATGTGTTTAGATTGAAAAGGAAGAAGTAAAACTGTCATTATTTGCAGATGGCATAATACTATACATAAAAAAAAAAATCCCAAAGATTCTATCAAAAAGCTGTTAAGACTAATAAATAAGGATGCCCCAGTGGCTGTGTTGGTTAAGCATTCTACTCTTGATTTCAGCTCAGGTTGTGATCTCATGGTCATGGGATCAATCCCCCCACAGAACTCTTCATCCAGTGGGGAGTCGGCTCCTTATGCCTCTCCTCCTGCTCACTCCCTTTCTCTCTCTCATACACACATAAATAAATAAATCTTAAAAAAAATTCTAAAAAATGTATTGAATAAAGTTGCAGGATACAAAATCAATATACCACAGCCAGTTGCTTTTCTTTATCCTAATAACAACTAGAAAGGAAAATTAAGAAAACAGTCTCATTCACAACTGCATCAGAAAACACCTAGGAATAAACTTAACCAGGATATTTGTATTAAAGAGGTTTGTATTAAAAAATTATAAGGCATTAACAGAAGACATTGAAGAGGACATAAATAAATGGAAAGACATTTCCTGTTTATGGATTGGAAGAATTGATATTGGTGAATTGTAAGAAGTGGAGATAGACAATAGGAGAAATGAGTAAGCTTTCATTTTTTTAGTTTAAATAAAGAAAAAGATTTAAATTTTCCTTATTAATCTAATCATTTGACTCAAAAGAGACTATTTTATCAAAATTCTCATAACCTCTTTCATGATTAGATCATTTTAAATAGAATTATTAAAGTAAAACATTATATTGTACTAACACTATAAGTTCTGTATTTTTGCATATGGAGACATTATTGGTTGGCTTACTTTTATTCATGTTGTTAATATCAAATTTTCAGACTTCAATTTCATGTAGAGAAATATCAAAATTAGCTATTGAAACACCAAACTAAGTAAATCAGAATTCTGGTTATGTTCATGTCAGCTGGCCCATTTAAAGAATATAGTAGTTACATGTAAACAAAAAGTGCCACTTAATCAGTCCTGAAGGTACTGAACCATTGGATATTATTTCAGTGCAATGTTAGATAAAGATACTAACTGAAATAAGGAAGGATAGTTTAGAGCACAAAGAATTGTCTTCCACTATTTTTCATTTAAAATCTATGAAATAGATTTTAAATATGCATATGATGTATGTACTTAAACTCTGCAGAACACTAAAACATGAACATCTCTCCACTAATAGCCACTTCTCTTAAATTCTTATCTCTAGAAATACATGTTTTACTTTTTCTGCATTTTTACTTCTGCTTTTTAGGGTTTGGGGTCATAAATATAATTTTTCCTTTTTTAACTTATATGACCTTAAGATATTTTATTCTGTTATTAAAGATAAGGAATTTAATTCATTTAGGCTATTTTGCTATATACTCACTCTCCATTTCCTGCTTCTCAATTGTTAGATTATTCATTGATTCATTCAATACGTGCCAGGTATGATTCTAAATTTGGGGGACTCTTTTGTGAACAAAACAAATATTGTGCTCTAATAGAAACTTCTACAGGTGAGAAAAAGATTAACCAAGTAATGTAATATATGAGACACTGATGAGTGTTGTAAAAACAAAGAAGTGTATAGGCATAGAAGGTGGAAGCAACGTCTTATTCTTTTAGTTAGGAAGGTAAGTGAAGACCTCCACTAGCATGAAGAAGTCAAACAAAGAATGAAACAAGGAAGTAGCTCATTGTGGATGAACATTCTAAGCAGAGCACATCTTATGGAAGCTTCTTTGCTGTGTTTGGGGGAAAGCAAGTAAGCCAATGCGGCTGGAACAGCATGAGCAATGAGGAGAGTAGTAACGTTGAGTTGAGAGTCAGGCAGAGGCCAAATTATTCAGAATCATGAAACCATGGCAAGGACTATGGATTTTACTTTGACTGAAATGGAAAGCCACTGAAAGATTTTAAATGCAAGTGGGACTTCCATTGTAAAAGGTTCATTTTAGTAGCTTTCTTAAGAATAGATGGGGGCAGGTTGTGTGTGTGTGTGTGTGTGTGTGTGTGTGTGTGTGTGTGTGTCTTTGAATTATTGCAGTTTTCCAGAGACAAAAAAATGATGGCTGAGAGTAGAATGGTAGAAATGGAAGTGGCAAGAAATGGTAGTTAAGGATCTTTTGTTGTTGTTGGTATTGTTTGTTACTTGTTTAAGAACCAGACTATCAACTTAATTTAAATTGCACACACATGCACACACACATGAAAGATTCAAGTTAAAATTGCATTCAGTTTGATATATATCAAAAATAGTTTAAGATTGGAAGATTATATAATTCACCATCAGAGATATATTCAATTTGAGTCTTTCAATAGATGTACAAGTTATAGCCCTTTGTATATATCTTGAATTTATTGCAATACTTTGCAATTTTAAATGCATAAGTCTGGAACATTTTTGTTAGATTTATTACTAATTAGTTGATAATGTTTTTATTTTATTATATTGTCCATAACTTCCAGTTTAATAATAAAAGAAAGTTAATTGTCATCTCACTATTAAGCATAGTGTTTATGAAGCCTGTTTTAATACTCTCTATGAGATTGTCAGATTAAGAGATTTCATGTTGTCAGAAAAAAAAATTCATATCTCTGGTATGGTAGATTATTTTTTTAATT
Organism: Spilogale gracilis; assembly: GCA_004023965.1. Taxonomy (NCBI): domain Eukaryota; kingdom Metazoa; phylum Chordata; class Mammalia; order Carnivora; family Mephitidae; genus Spilogale; species Spilogale gracilis. Next base: position 112,385 of record PITA01001859.1, on the reverse strand, counting down.
ATTAAAAGGGTATGAATTTTCCTGAAGACACTCCTACATTTACCCACTACATCTTATTCTTCCTTTTTCTGTTAATTTGATAGATTTGCTCGATTTCACTATGTTAAACCACCTTTGTATTTTTTAAAAACCTTACTAATCAAGTATCATCCTGTCACATTTTATTTGCTTATACTATATTTATTTAAGATTTTTGTATCTAGGGCACCTGGGTGGCTCAGTGGGTTAAAGCCTCTGCTTTTGGTTCAGGTCATGATCTCAGGGTCCTGGGATCGAGGCCCACATCGGGCTCTCTGCTCAGTGGGGAGCCTGCTTCCTCCTCTCTCTCTGCCTACTTGTGATCTCTCTCTCTGTCAATAAATAAATAAAATCTTAATAAAAAAAGATTTTTGTATCTATATTTATGAAAAAAATGCTTTGAACTTACTTTTATTGTAATGTCTTTGTCAAGTTTTTTTAAAGCTAGTTTATACTGTTCTTATAGAAAATTTGGAATCAGGACCTGTTTTGCAGATACAGCTGACATAATTTACTCATAGTTATAAGTTATGAGCAGTTTTGAGTTACAATAAATCCAAAATTTTAAGTATTTTAAAATTCAGATAAACTGTGGTGAGTTTTGGGAAATCCTCTTCTATGTTTTTCTACTCCTTCAGTGAAATAAGGAGCAAGGTTATTAGCTAAGAGGGTCTGTAACAGTGTTACCGATAAAGGTGGAGAAGTATGGCATCATCACCTTGAAGACTGGTGGGTTCATTGAGTAAAAATGTATGAGAGAATAATTATGGTGATAAACAGTGAAATCCAAAATGTGTGGGGGAGGAAAATCTTCAAGGTTAAGAAGTATTCCCAAGGAATAGCTAAACTAAGCTTAATTTAGAGCAAAGAAGTGAAATGAACATTGAAAATAGTTTTGAAATATAGAAGATTTTGCTGACTTTGAGTTAGTTAAACAGGCACAGTGAAAAACTTTGATATTTAGTTAGGAAGATATGGGATTATTCTAAGGAGTATTCAGAATCATACATCTGGATAGTAAGAGATTAGAGTCTTGGATTCTGTGTTGATAGAGATTATCATAGATGTGAATCATCAGGGGATTAGTCCTTATGGTCTCCTCAAAGAATAGAAATAGTCTAAATTGCAGCTTCATTTTGGAGACTGATCTCTTTCTTTGGATTGATGAGTGGGCATTGTTGAAAGAATCAGTTTTGTCAGAAAACTAGGAAATCTATGCATCTTCTCCTTAACTTTGAGATGGTTTCATAGTCTATTTGGATTGCTATACAAATACATTATAGAATAGGTGGTTTATGAACAACAAACATTTATTTCTCTCAGTTCTAGAGACTAAGAAGTCCAAGATCAAGTGCTACAAGCTTCCAGGTCTGGTAAGGGCCTGCTTCCTGGTCCATGACTGCCATCTTTTCAGTGTAACCATCCTGGTGGAAGAGAGGTGGAATCTCTCTTGGAGCCTCTTTTGTAAGGGTTTTGATCTTGTGAACTAATCACCTCCCTAAAGGCCTGACGTCCAAATTCCAGCAAATTGGGGATTAGGTTTCAAAATTTCAATTTTGTGGATTCACAAACATTCAGTCTATAACAGATGATGATGCTGAGGAAATAGGAACACTTATCTTTATAGGATAATTTCTGTGAGGTTCATGCTAATATTGGTATGGTTAGCGTTTGAAGGCAAGGAGTAAGTAGCTTAGCTAGGACTCTTAGCTTGCCTAGTTATATAATTTTTATTTATTAAAGTTGTTACATAAATAAAGTTCATAACTACATAAATTAAAAGTGATGTAATAAATCTCTCATTCTTAATTCATTAACCTATATATCTACTGATTTCTGTCAGTTACATGTTATTTTTGTTTAACTAAGTTTTGTTATATTTTGTTTCTGTAAAACACTTTTTTTAATGTTATTGATCACTGAAAGTGCTGAAATTTTCTAAACAGTATTGAAGTTATCTCTATGTCAACATTGTTCTGATTAAACCTCAAAGTAAATGAAATAGAATCATATGCCACCAAATTTGTGCTACTTGGAAGTCTGTTTCAAGTATTTAGGGCAAAAAAGTCTCATTTATATTTTATAAATTGATTAGAATAAAGCCATTTTTCAGATTATTTCATAAGTAGAACAAGACTATATTAAAAATTCTTTATTTCTGTGTAATATCCAATCATCTTTCTTTGATAAAAATACCATTGAACTTCATATCATTAATATAACTTTATTTTTAATTCTATAATAGGTGAAATGAATTACAATTTATTTATTTTATTTATTTATTTATTTTTAAGATTTTATTTATTTGACAGAGAGAAACACAGCCAGAGAGGGAACACAAGCAGGGGGAATGAGAGAGGGAGAAGCAGGCTTCCTGCCGAGCAGGGAGCCCGATGTGGGACTCGATCCCGGGTCTCCAGGATCATGACCTAAGCCGAAGGCAGTCGCTTAACCAACTGAGCAACCCAGGCGCCCCACAATTTATTTTTAATACATTTCTCATAAAATTCTTGGCTTTTTGTTTTAATTACTCCTGATTTTTTAAAAAATTATACCACAACTTACAAACTGGAGATTTTTCAATTATAATTCTAGGATTTCCACTGTGGAATCTCCTACTTTTGTTATATTGTATCCCATTTTTTGTTTATTGAGAACATTCTAAGGAAATCAACCTATATTTATTTTCTTACTTTTCAAATGTCTATAAAAATATCTGTTGAATAGTGTCTCTTATTATTTATTTTGAAATCATGTCAGATTACAACTTTGTATAGCTGTAGAATTCCTATTTCAGAATATTCTTTTCTCAGAAATCTAAGACATAGTTATTGTCTTTTTGTACCTTGCCAATCCAATGTGATACCAATCTTATTTCTTGTTAGTAACAAATTCTCCTCCCTCTCCTTCTTACTCCTCCTCCTCCTTCTAGATGAATTGACTTCTAAGCTTTCACCAGGGTGGATCAAGGTGTTGGCTGCTTTTTTGTTTGTTTATTATGGATAGTCCTCTGTAGAAATCCTTTCACTCTGAAGATCTGGCCTTTGTTGGGCCCAAGAATATGTTTATTTCCTTTTCTTCCTATTTTCTCCTTTCCCTGCTTCTACCAGTGCTTATGGAATATGTTTTACGTAATTGCTAAACTTTCTGTATTCTCCAGCTGTTTTCTTGACCTTCCAATATTTTGACTGTGTTGTTATAGCTTATTCTGATTCTCCCTACAACCTCCCAGTTTGTATCTCCCTGGACCTCAACCTACACAATTGTCAACAGCCTTCTTGGCAGTTTTCTCCAGATGTCCTTTTATCTCTTTCCTTTATCTGTCAGTATAATCCTACTTACTTTCAGTTTTCCAGAAATCCATTGATATCTCTGGCCTACTAATGAATTGCTCCTTTGTTACTAGCATGGTCAAAGGTTTTCTTTTTTTTTTCAAAGCTGAATAAGAGAATTGATCTGTAATTCATAGGCTGTATTTTATTTGCATAATCTTATCTGTGTAATGATAGGTAGAACACATAGGACAGATAAAAATACCTTTAAAAAATGCCCATTGAATCAAAAACAAAATTGTCAATTGAATAAACAAGAAAATATTGAAATAAGAGTACTAGGTATTCTTTGGGTCACTTTCATAATAGCATCATATAACTGGTACATTAATTTCACAATTCTAGAAAAACAGATAATTCAGGGACTAGACAAAATATTATTTATTGTTCAATTTCTTATATTGTCTGCATATGTGAGAAATGTGGTTATAAATTGAAACAACATCTCGGTGGTTGGGTGTCTTTAAATGTAGACTGATAAAGTAGTAGCTTGTTCCTACTTAACCTCATAGATACCTACAGAAAAAGTCCTTTTGTTTTCTTGATGTTTCAATGGAACAAGTAAAGTTACTTATTAATGATCCCCAGAGGACATATATTTGATGTGTGCATATGAGGGAGGGTTTGTGTGTGTATATGTATATAAGTAAGTGCGTGAGCTGAGTTTGAAAGTTTAGAATTTCTTTAATTTAGGGAAAGTAATATTAATAATTAAGGATTAAAATAATCTCTACTTTCACTTCTTTATCCAAGCAATATGAAGTATTTAGTTTAAGCACTTAATTTTTGTATTTTTCACTGATATGAATTAATTGTTTACGGATGTTCCAACTCATTCAGTCATTTTGGTTTCATATGTGTGAGGAAATGGTGTGAATGACAGGAAACAAAGGCCCATTTTTTCTTTACAGACACAACTGTATTATATGCTTAGTCAATAGACTTAGTGAAATAACATTGAACTTCAATTCTCTCCTTTGCAAAGTAAACGTATCCAAGTTTACATTTCTTTCCTACACTGTATTACAGCCTGGAAAAGCAGCCTAAACATCTTTCCTTGCTGTAAATTTATACAAACAGAGCAAGGAAAGTGTTGTTCAGGATGTTGGGAGCCCCGTCTGACAGCCTCCATCCCTACAGGGAGTTTGCCTGCACTACATGATGCTGTCCACTAACTGAGGAAGGATAAATCTATATCAAGCTGAAGAGCAAAACAAATGTTAAAATTAATACAATACAATCTGTGTAAGAGATTAAACAATCAAAATTAAAGCTTTGTGGACTTATGACTATCTGATAAAAATAAAAATTTCCATCATAGGTAAAATGGGTGAAAAAAAAAGGAAAAGAAAAAATGATGAAAACAAAATGTCCATAGAACAATCTAAGAGAAAGAGAAATCCAAGGACTATGTTTTGTTTTGCCATTTTTTTTCTTTTAGAATAACTATTATGTTGGAAAAACTAAACTTCTTTATAAATAAATATTCAATTTAATATTAAAAATTGTGAAAATATAACTTCCAAATATTTTCAAATTAACATAAGATGATAAACCTATATCCTTATGTACAAATTTATATATGTATATTTCCACATATACTCATATATAACACACATATATGTAGGCATATGCAAAAGCATCATGTCCTCTTATTTTAATGACTCCAAGTTTTTATGGCTTTTATAGTGTATTTGATATATTGGGGAAATTAAATCAATTACAGTTAATTCTACTAAAATATTTTTACGCTATTTACGCCTATGAATAGTGATATATAACTTATTTCTGTCACAATCAAAATTAAAAAGCATGTGTTATGTTCATTTGCCTCATTAATTAGGTCCTCTTATAAAAAGCTGCTTTTACAATTTACAGGACTAGAGACAATAAATTAGTCACTAAAAATTATACAAAAGAGTAGATGTAATAAATGTGGTAGATAAAATTTACATGTTAGCAAAACAAAAACATTAAATCCATTCTTGTGTAATTTTTAAAGACTCGTCAATCCCAATTGGGCCAGTCTTCACTGTGTGTGTATGTGTGTGTGTGTGTGTGTGTGTGTGTGAGAGAGAGAGAGAGAGAGAGAGAGAGATTGGTTGATATAATTAAGAAATTCAACTCTATTGCTATATTAAAGGTTTATTTCCTTCTTATAAAAAAAAACATTTCTTCTCCGAAAGACAAGTGTAATTGAAAAATCACGAGTAGAGGTATGTATTGTCAGTGACTAAATAAATCGCATAAACTAATATGTGTATATATAATTATAAAAATGAATACCATGTGACACCGTATCAGCATTATCAAAAAGTCCTTTTAAATTAATCTTAATATTTTTTGCCAATTCTTTTTTTTTACTTTAAATTTATTTTATTTTTTCAGTGCTCCAAGATTCATCGCCCGTGCCCCACACCCAGTGCGCCATGCATTAGTGCCCCCAGTACCCACCACCAGGCTCTCCCATCCCCCGACCCACTCCGTCCAAGTCTCTCAGTTTGTTTCTGTGTCCAAAGTCTCTCTTGTTTCGTTTCTCTCCCTGCATTACCCTACTTCCCATTTACTTTCCTTCTCTTACTGTCTTCTATATTACCCCTTATGTACCACAAGTAGGTGAAACCATGTGATACTTGACTTTTTCTACTTGGCTTATTTCACTCAGCATAATCTCCAAAGATACAGATGTAGTGAAAAGAAGGGCCATATGTACCCCAATGTTAATAGCAGCAATGGCCACAATCACCAAACTGCGGAAAGAGCCAAGGTGCCCTTCAACAAATGAATGAATAAATTAACCTTAATTTTGTTAATATTTTCTTAAAGGGGGGGATTATATATATTTTTTTTTTTTAAGATTGTATTTATTTATTTGACAGAGAGAAACACAGTGAGGGAATACAAGCAGGGGGGGTGAGAGAGGGAGAAGCAGGCTTCCCACCGAGCAGGGAGCCTGATGCGGGACTCCATTCTGTATCTCCAGGATCATGACCTGAGCCCAAGGCAGTTGCTTAAAACTGAACCACCCAGGTGCCCGGAATTATATTTCTAATACCACACAATTTTTTCTAAAAACTTTTCCTTGCTGCCTTACTTAAAAATGTAAACTCTGGAATCAGATGTCTGGACTAATTTATTGTGGTGATCATTTTGCAATATATACAAATATTGTATTATTATATTATGCATCTGACACTAATACAATGTATTCTCCATGAAAAAAATTGTTATTTCACCAATATAAGTAGTTGTGAGTTTGTGTACTTTATGTAATTTCTTTAGGATTGCTCTGAAAAGTAAATGGCTTCCAACATGGAAAGTACTTCGAACCAAGACAAATAAGCATCCCATAGATATTGTTCACTATTTTCTCACATGAGTCCAAGATGAACTTGATTTTTCTCTCTTCTCTTATTCCCATTTTTCCATTTTTGAAAATATGTTGTTGTTGTTGTTGTTTTTCTGTAAATTCTTTCCTTCTCAATATCTATATTCACTCTCTATGCCTATGTTCCACCAAACCCCTCTCTGAGCTTTCCTGGTAACTTTCCTTCTCTGTAACTTAGTAGATTCTGCCAAATAAAGTGTCAGGAATCTATCAGGCAAAGACTGAATTTTTCTTAACTGGCAGTTTAAGAGGCCAAGGCTATGTATGACTGCAACTAGAGAATTAAAAATTATAGATAAAGAGAACTCCCATTTTCATTTAAGTAAATTATCTGTATTTGATATATAATACTTTTGAGAATCACATCAGGTTGAAGAACAGCCCTTCTTTCTGATCACTTTGCTGCATTGTGAATTTTTCCAAAGGTCACATATAAGCTAGATGTACAATTCATTCAATTTAATGTTCTTAGATTGCAAATAAATTTAGATACTTTCCATTCTCTTAATTACTTATACAAGGTGTCCTTATGTCAGGAACTTAAAAGGAAATGAAATATTTTTGAAATATAGGAAATTCCAATTTTTAACTATGTAAGCAACTGAAAGAAAGTAGTTTATTACTAACACATCATAGACACCATTTTAAAAAGATTATGGAGGAATTAAAGATAAACGTATTGGGTTAAAAGACTGCATTAAAAATGTGGAATGCATTACCATTTGAAGCACACTTATCTTTGCTCCAAATCCTTCCTATAACTATCAGAAGGTCTTAAAAATACATGATAACACTCAGCAAGGCATTCATAATTTAAATTAACATAATCAGAACTTGAATTGGCAAATATTCAATTTTGCTTTTAAGAAATTTTAATTATTAACTTTAACAGGGTTATACAACTGTGGGACAATTTTCTATTTCAGGAAAAAAAATCAGGTAATCAGCTCCCAGTTATCTGACTAGAAGGTAAGTTACAAAGTCTTTTGCTTTCCTAATAAGATAGTTCATATTGCAGAAGGATAGTAATTTATGTGAAAGTTTAAATATCTATAAGCAAAAGAAAACAGTCTCTAATATTGACCCTCCAAATTTAAAAGCATAACCTAAGCTAAGTTTTCCTTCTGTGTCTCAGAATCATTGTTTGGAAAACAAAGGATTTGGTCTAGTGATTCTGAAACTCCATTCTCTTGAAAATAAGGAAGTTCTAAGCTCAATTATCTCATTATCTTTGATGGTCCAGAAAAAGTGTGATTAGCAAATATACAAAGGTTTTGAGTTGATTTTAGATTGGATCTTTGATTAATTTCTCAACTAAGCATAGTACTTAGAGCAAAATAGAGTATGGTAAGGCCTGTGAATTAGGCATGAAGAATGGGAAAGCTTTAAGTCATGCCTTTAAATGTGTTTATAGATTATGTCAAGTGTTGAAGATCCCAGATCAAGAAAAAATAGCTTTTCCTTAGGAATACTTAAAGACAGGCAACCCCTTTCATCAATCCTTCCTATGGCTTCTTCATCATAATGGTTTGAGTTAGTAATATCTGTCATGCAAGACATCTGTCACCTGTCTTCTGATTAGTCAGGATGCTGAAATAATTTATTAAAAATAAACCTGAAAACTAGTTTTGGTTATGATTTGATTTAATCAAAATAGTTTCCTGAAAAGTGCCCATACTCTTTTTTACTTAGCTTTTTTTCTTGAGACAATTTAAAATTTACAGGTGATGAAGATATTATTTTGAAATGTTCAGGTATCATATAAAATGTGAACATATAAACAGAAAAGTCCTCTCTGTAGTAATACTAAGATTTACATTTTATTTAGGAGCATAGATTAGTAGATCAGTAAAAAATATCCAAGATCTTTCTTTACTTTTATTCACTGATAACCACCCTGGAGAGATAAAGTACCTACCCATAAAGAAAAATCAGAAATTATTTTCCTTTTGGACTGGTGTCAGTTGCCTTGATCAAGGTATAGAGAAGACTGAAGATTTCTCAGCTGGATGAGCTGGCCAAGTCAAAGCAATATCACCTTGTACTTTCTTATTTAAAGGCAAATTTATTGAAGACTTCCTGTCTACAACTTGGATTCTATAACAAGAATAGATAAGGCAGATAGGAAATTTCAATTTGAGATAGAAGAAACTGTATTTCAGAAATTCATACTTAGATCAAGATCCTGATGTAGATGTAGCTTAAAAACATAGGTTGAACAAAAAAAGGTCAGGACTAGAGATAAGTATTTGAAATTTAAAAGTCACTATACAATAATTGATTCAATCAAGGGGTAAGATATAACATGTAAAAATAGGATATAAATATTACATTTTCTGCTACAAAAGAAATTAAAGGATACATAAAGATTTGGAATCCTTTTGAGGTAATAAAAACAAATCTGATCTGACCTAAAGACAGTTAAGAATGAAGTCTTAGGGGGTGCCTGGGTGGTTCAATCTTGTTAAGCATCTTCTTTTGGCTCAGGTCATGATCCCAGAGTCCTGGGATCAAACCCTGCGTTGGGCCCCCTGCTCAGCAGGAAGCCTGCTTCTCCCTCTCCCATTCCCTCTGCTTGTATTCCCTCTCCCACTTTCTCTCTCTCTCTCTCTCTCTCTCTCTCTCTCTCAAATAAATAGATAAAATGTTTAAAAAAAAAGACTGAAGTCTTAGTCTGGATTTCCTTCTTGCCTTGACTAAATAAAAAATGTGATAATAAAATAAACATATAAAGATTATGAAAAAAAAGACATGAAGTTACTTCCCATGACAAAACCATGTTGTTTTTTTAAAAAAGTAGAGAATGGAGAAGAAGCGCAAAAATAGCAAAAAATAGGGGCATCTGTGTGGCTCAGTGGGTTAAAGCCTCTGCCTTCAGCTCAAGTCATGATCCTGGGATGGAGGCACGCATGGGGCTTTCTGCTCAGCAGGGATCCTGCTTCCTCCTCTCTCTCTGCCTGTCTCTCTGCCTACTCGTGATCTCTCTCTCTGTGTCAAGTAAATAAATAAAAAAATCTTTAAAAAATAGAAAAAACTAGGACAAGAAAGAACATTAATAAAATAATAGTACTTGGAGTTCACAAACACATTTATAGCTTTTAGCATTTGCATTTGTCAAAGTCCTCCAGAGAAATAGAACAAATAGGGTGTGTGTGTGTGTGTGTGTGTGTGTGTGTGTGTGTGTGTGTGTGTAGAGAGAGAGAGAGAGAAAGAGGCAGAGAGAGACAGAGACAGAGACAGAGACAGAGAGACAGAAAAAGATTGTAAGCGAGATTTATTTTAAGCAATTGGCTCACATGATTATGAAGACTGGCAAGTCTAAAATATGCAGAGTATCCCAGCAGCCTAGAACCCTAGAATCCCAGGGAAGAATCAATGTGCTGTAGTTCAAATTTAAAGACTATCTGGTGGAGAATTCCCTCTTGGAGAAGTTAGTCTTTTATTCTATTCAGGACTTCAGTTTATTGGGTGAGGCCCACACACATTATGGAAGACAATCTGTTTTATGCAAAGTCCACCAATTTAAATATCAGCCTCACTCAAAAAACATCCTCTCAAAACATCCAGAATAATGTTTGATCACATATATGGGCACAAGACCAAGTCAAATCGACTCATAAAATTCACCACCACAGGATTGCTTTCAATGTGGACATATATTGGGGGCACCTAGGTGGCTCAATTGGTTAAGCTTCAGACTCTTCATTTTGACTGAGGTTATGACCTCAGGGTAGTGAGATCTAGTCCAATGTCCAGCTCTGCACTAGGTAGGGAGTCTGCTTAGGATTCTCTTCTCTTCCTCTCCTTCTGCCCTGCCCCTCACCTCTTGCACATGTGCATGTCTCTTTTCTCTCTCTATCTCAAAATGAATAGAAAGAAAGAAAGAAAGAAAGAAAGAAAGAAAGAAAGAAAGAAAGAAAGAAAGAAAGAAAGAAAGAAAGAAAGAAGAGATAAATAAATAAATGACATATATTGGGAAAAGCTGAGTTGATGGAATCATATTGTACTGGCTTTGCCTTTTATAAACAATGAGGCATCAAGTTACTCCCTATTTCATGATGTTCTGATAACTGAATCTGAATGTGGTGATCTTCATGTAGTTCCAGGCATGCAGTAAACAGTCAACAGAAGCACCTCATTATTAATACGTGTACAGTATTATCATTATTATTATATTGTACTATGCCATTGCTTGAGTTAGTGTTTCTTGGATGGACATTGAAAATAAAGCATTTGAATTATCACATTTCATTTATCACATTTCATCATCAATATTACATGATATGGAAGAGACTTGATTTTAACCACAGCCTATATTATTATGGAAAAAAAGTTCATGTTTGCTCTGTTCTGAAATTTTTTTCATTTGAAATATAATTTCCAATTTTTTTGTTAATGTGAAATCACTTATTGAGAAGAGAAAAAAGAAGCCTGCAGTTACCTTTTAATTTTTAGCTTAAATAAGTATATATACTTATGTATATATATATATATGTCTTTTATTTTCAGTATATTTGTATTTTACTTTATATATATATATTACTTTCAAAATAAAGATATACATAACAAAGAGACATATATCTTTATTTTGAAAGTAAAAAAAGAGAAATCAAGAGATATTACGGGAGATGGAGAATATTATAAGCCCAACAGATTCAAACTGTCTACTAAAGGACAAAGGAGAAAATTAAATAAAACAGAGTATTATACAAATTATCAGGAAACAAAAGCTTCTAAATTTCTTATTTAGAATTAAAGAAAATAAAGTCTCACTAAAGAGAAATTGCCTAGCATAAAAAGTATTTTGGTTTGGGGCGCCTGGGTCACTTAACGACTGTTAAGCATCTGTCTTCGTTGCAGGTCATGATCCCAGAGTCCTGGGATTGAGCCTGCATTCCGGACCCTGCTCTTCCGGAAGCCTGCTTCTGTCTTCCACTCCCCCTTCTTGTGTTCCCTCTCTAGCCGCATTTCTCTCTGTCAAATAAATAAATAAAATCTTAAAAAAAAAGAAAAAGAAGTATTTTGGTTTAGAACAAATTTCTAACGCTCTGACTGTCCTTTACCTGGCCAAAGTCTAGAATGAAGTGTACCACTTATCTGAATTAAAGGGGGATTTCAGTGCATTTAATATTCTTGAAATTTGTTATTAAATCCAGAGGACTTTGAGGGCATATGAAGCCAGTAAAGAGTCATTTTAAGGTCTTATAGGGAATAATAGCTTAATTAACCTTGTAGAATGATAATATTTGGCCAGTTTTCAGATTCTTTGGAACCTGATATTAAGGAGACGAAAGATATGAGTTCATCCCTCAAGAAATATGCATACTTTTCTGTGGGCTAAAGATTTCCTAATCATACTTCAGGGCATCTCTCTGGTTCGTGCCACTCATCTCAGAGGATTGAACAAGGGAATGTGAATGAATTGCTACTGTGAGAAATTAAAGATAATAAAGCCAGTAAAGGCAATGACTACTAAAGAGGAAATGCTTAGCAATTTTTCAAAAGCTAATGTTTCTTTCTTTTTTAGTTTTCTTTTTTTTTTTTTTTTCTGTATCAGTTTGGTTTTCTTTCTGTGTGGAAGGTTTTTGTTCATTTTTTGGCTACTCCACAGCCGAATCTGCCATGATCTGTCTATTTTATGTGCCTACATGTTCTAGAGGCAAATAGAATCTTCAGGGACAAAGAAGATAATTCATATTACTTAGAATATTCCTTATGTCATCCTACTGTGAGGATTCCAATACATATTTAGTGGAGAGACATTGTTGCCTGTAATCTCCAGAGAGGCAAGATTAGGGGTCACAAAATAGCTATGATTCTTGTTAGCTTGCTTATTTGAATCATAAACCCAGTTCTTTACTTAATTATATTATTAAGACTACTTTTTTGCCATTTTATTTGAGCTGAAATCACTGTACTTTGAAAGATACAAAATTAATTATTGTAAGTAACAAAAAAATTTTATTAATTATCTTTGGGTAGAGAATCTCAATATTAATTTATATTTCAAATTACATTAATAAGAATATTAATAAGAATTTACAACAAAATGTGCAATGTGTGTTGCTCACCTATAATGTATCTTTTGTGATTTTGTAAGTATTATTATATGATATTAAAGAAAAGTTATTTAAATTATTTGTTAAGATAAAAAAGTCACACACTGGTTATCTAATCTTGTGGAAAAATAATGATATCAAAACTTGCATAACATCATATCATTAGACAGTGATGCATAATGTAATATAGAATATTAGTAATCAGAGATTCAACTATATGAATCTGAAGATATCTTTCACTATGTTCATAAGCTCTCTTTATAATGATTATTTCAAAATATTGAGATAAATAAGAGATATTTTTATTTGTTTAGGAATTAGATATCTTAGATAAAGTTTTGCTCAAAACCATTTCAGACACAGCCCCCATCAAATAGCTTCTTAATGTGTTTTTGTATTTATCAAGAAGATTCAAGTCTTGTCATGGTCTGTTGAGCTGACTGACTTTAAATCTTGAAGCCTCGTGGGTTTCCCTCTGGAAAGGAAAAAGAATGAATTCAGTACCGTACCTCTCTTGAAATCCAGCCCTTATGTCTAATAGCTTTAAAATTAGCAATGAGCCCAAGGGAGTCATTTAGTGCTGCTCTGAATGTTAAAGCATGAACAGTCATTTGATTTGAATCTCAGGAAGCTAAAAAATTTTATCTTGATATGAATTCAAGACTTTATTTTTAATTTGACAAATGTGAAAGGCACAATGCCATTTTTTGTCAACTACTTCTTACAGATGGTATACCATAAGAAACAAACTTCTCTGCCTGAAAAAAAGTCCTGAACGGACAGCTCATTTCACACACACACACACACACACACACGTACATATACATATATACACATATATATTAAATACATACCTACATTCATATATATATATATATATATATATATATATATATATATATATATAAAAGAGCCTGTAAAGCTGACTCAAATCAAGTAAGCTATATCCGTAAACATTCAAACTTAACCAGCTACATCTTGGATGCTCCAACACCTATCCCAAACAGATCCTGATTTATTTCTGTGAATGACATGAACCTGAATTCATTCATTTTAAGGAAAATGGAAAGATTATCACATTACTTAATGGGTGTTAGGTTCAAGGCACTGAATGTAATATATCACACATATATCTTGCTTAAAATTCATAATAGTGAGGTAGGTATAGTTTTCCCTAATTTATTAATGAGGAAACTAAAACAAAGACAATTTAGGTAACTGTCCAGACACACAACAAATTTGAGACTGATTCTCTATCTGTAAAATGAAACCACCTATATCTTCATCCCTGAATTGTTATGAGGGTAGAATAAAATACCATATATACATTACCTGGCATATAGTAGGCACTCACAGTGAAGAGTAGTCTTGTGGTACTGTTGTGGTTGCCATAGTAGGTGGGGGTGCAGTTTTGAATTAGAATCTCTGTAACTTTGAAATCCCTTTAATCTTCATGTAATAATTTTTGAGAAAAATTGAGTTTGGTATCTTCTGATTAATACAGAAATTATGTGTGAAGGATTGATTTAAATTTTTTTATAAGGAAAATAACACTAAAATGGAAATTGGGCTTATTTTAATACAGTTGTACTTTATGGTATTGTCTTATTGAAAAGAAACTTCAAAGAAATTTTACAATTAGATTTGTCTATAGTTAAATATGTTTTTCCTGAATTTCAAAAAACTGAATATTGACTCCTAAACTATTGAGTATGGGCTAATGAATTCTTAGTGAATTACAAACTTTGCAAGTCAAAATGTGCTCTCATTCTTTTTATTTAATATCAACCATAATTAAATGTTCAAATCATGAATATTAAAAACATCTTTAAAAATAAATGACTTTTCTAAAATAGAATACCACTTGAATCATACTGATGACCCAAAATAGTCTACCTTTTTTTTTTTTTTTTAAGTGCAGGTTGATTGATTTTCGCTGACAAATAAAAATTACCACATGCTGATCTGAATAGGTAATGAACACAGACATTTATTTAAGAAAGATCAACTGCCCTTTTTGTATATTAAGTTTCTATGTGTATGTGTTTTAATTGACATCATCCCACTTTTTGTTACCTGCCTCTTTTTCCATACCACCACCATTTGTTACTAAGCTTCCTACACATACATGCAATATTGATAAACTAAAGAGAAAGTTCTGATTTTTCTCTTTTTTTCTTTTCCTATGGAAGAGCCAATTAAAAATGGTATACAGACTTCTTTTTCATGGCTAAGTTATATACTTAAATAGTCTCCTAGTATTTGTTATATTAAGGCCTCCACAGAATGGAACCAATATTATACATGTATATAATGGTAGCTCATGCAATTGCAGTGAATCAGAAGTCTGAAGATCTGCAGTAAGCCAGCTAGAGACTGAGAATGAATGTACAGTTCTAGGCCAAGGCCAAAGGTCTGAGAACAAGAGCTGATGTGGTGCCAGTCTGAACACCAGCAGGCTTGCCACCCAACAGCTGATGTTTCCATCGCATTCCCAAAGCCAGGAACATTCAGTTTCCCCTCATGCAGTCAGGCAAAAGGAATTTCCCCTTACTAGTGCTTTTGGCTCTGTTAGGTCTTCAGTTATTTGGATAAGGTTCATTCACATTAGGGACTGACATCTGCTTTACTCACTCTTTCTAATCAAATGTTAACTTCATCCAGAAGCACACAGAAATAATCCAGAATCATGTTTGGTCAAATGTCTGAGCATCCCAAAATCCCAGCAAGTTTGCACATTAAATTAAACATCACAATTTTTAGAACTGATTTTGATTAAACTTTTTTTGAGATTATTGAAATTTTCAAATGCAATAGTAAGAAATAATACAGAGAAGGAGAACCTGGGTGGGTCAGTGAGCTAAGCATTTGACTCTTGATTTCAGCTCAGGTCTTGAGCTTTGGGTCATGAGTTCAAGCCCCATGTTGGGTTCCATGCCCAGCATGGTTCCTGCTTAATAATAATAATAAGAAGAATACAGAGAAATCCCAGAGATTTGCCCTTGCCTGGTTTCCTCTAGTGGTAACATGTTGCAAAACTATAGTGGAACATCACAACCAGGGTACTGACACATACAGTGAAAACAGAACATTTCCCTCCAAACAATAATCCCTCCTATTATAATTTTAAAGCACACCTACTTCCTTCCCTCCACCATACCTCCCAAATCTCTGTCAATTATTAATTTGTACCTATTTTTAAAATGTTGTCATTTTAAGAATGTTCTATGAATTGAATCATACAGTATGCAAATTTTTGCTTTATCTCTCTCACTAGCATAATTCCGGAAATTCAACTAGGTTTTTGCATGTATCAATAGTTCATTCCTCATTCTTTTTCTTTCTTTCTTTTTTTTTTTTTTTTTTGCACAGTATTATTCCTTGCTATGGATATATCACAGTTTACTCATCCACTGAAAGACATTTGGGGGCACCTGGGTGGCTCAGTCATTAAGCGTCTACCTTCGGCTCAGGTAGTGATCCTAGCATCCTGGGATTGAGCCCCACATCAGGCTATAAACATCATCAATAGGACTGAAGGAGCATCTATTTTCAGCCTCTAAAGAATGAAAATCTAGGTTGTTCAATTGTTCTTTGATAGTGTGTATGGGTATGGGACCATAGTTTTTCTGTAGTGTTTGGCTGGAGAATAGCAGTCATTGTTAAAAAAATTTCTGTCTTTCTAGGCTGACCCTTTTTTTGGTCATTTAGATAGAGAGAGCAGGCTTTTGTTGGGTCTTCTTTTGGTCCATTCCTATTGATGTTTCTGAGTTTCTGCCTTCTTGTGCTCCAAGTCTGGAATATTTGAGGCAAAAAGAAAACCCAAAGAGTCATAACTATGTTGTTTCATACATCATGAGGTCTCTAGTAGATCTACATTCTTCTTTTCATCTTGCATATTTTAATTTTTTTAATATTTGTTTTATATATAACATCCATGGTTTTTAGCTTTTCTTAGCAGGAGAAATATGGAAAAACAATTTTATCTACTTCATCTTGATAGGAGCAGCAATTTGTCTGAATAGTTTTATTTTTTAAGAATTCTGAGATCAAATGATCAAATTATGAAACATTTATGTACACAAGATTTAAATATTCTTAAACTCGTGGAGTGTGCATTCTCTTCTCTCTGTCTCTCTCTTTCTATATATATGGCTATGCTGATATATCATTTACCCTTCTTTATCCATAACATTTTGTATTCCCAAACTTTCATACATCTATTTATACCCACATCTATATTTATGCTCATAATAATTACCTTCTCATCACTATTTACAGTAAATATCTTTCCTCCTTCCTTACCTGTATAGGTCAAAAGAGAAATATAACTTTGTTTTATATGTGGCTTCTTTAATATATCTTTGCTCTCCATTGGAAATCAATGTAAAGCCAGTTCATTTTAGAATATGAAATACATCAAATGTTACATATAAATTTGAATTTCTCAGCTATTACTTATATATTTAACAATTATCTGTTAACATCCCTTTGAACAAGAAACTATGCCATGAATTGGATATTGGTATATAAGACAAATGTGGTCTTATTGTCATAGAAATATATGTTATTTTAAATACATGTATATTTTATATCCTTTACCCAGCAATACCTTCCTGCATAAAGGTACACACACACACACACACACACACATTAATACACAGAGTAACACAATTCATGGGATGTCTGGGTGGCTCAGTCATTAAGTGTCTGCCTTGGGCTCATGTCATGATCTGGGAGTCTCAGGATCAAGCCCTGCATCGGGCTCCCTGCTCTGCAGGAAGACTTCTTCTCCCTCCCTCCCTCTCCCTGCCTGTGTTCCCTCTCTAGCTGTGTTTCTCTCTATCAAATAAATAAATAAAATCTTTTTTAAAAAATACACAAAGTAACACAATTCAGGTGAAAATAAATGTTCTAGTAGTGAAGTCTACTATTTGCCAAGGATGAGAAGTGGTTAAGTTAAAATGACAATTTTCTTTGGTTGACAAAGGGCTAATTAATACTGTCAACTCCATTACTTGGAATAGTCCATAGTTTCTGGCTCTGGATCTCTCTGGCTTACCTTTTTCTGGTTTCACAACAGGGCATGTTTCAAAATACCTTCCTTTTTTTCGGTGCAATTTGAGGCTGCACAGTATTTTTAACGGAAATGAGATGCTTAACACATTCTCTCCTCTCTCTCTCTCTTTCTCTCTCTCTCTCTCTCTCTCTCTCTCTCTCTCTCTCGCGCGCGCGCCTCATTGTCTCTGATTCACTAGTGATATGGAGCTGTAAAATAAAGCATGTTAAGGATTTTTTTTTTCTTAGTAGGATATAATAGTTTTTAATTGTATAGGTAATCTTTCATTTTTTCTCAAAAAACAAAATTTTGAGATATATTTGATTGTCTGAATACTTCCCTAACTCAAAAGTCAATCATATAGATTGTAGATTATATGCCCCTCAAGAACAAAGTTATCCTTCACTCACTATTTTATCACCAGGTCCAATCAATGTGACTCATGCTCATTAGATAATGGTTGAGTCAAGAACTGAATGTCAAGGAGTCAGCCAAGATCGGTGGTAGAGGGTTCCAAATGCAAAATGTCAAGGACATAGGAGAGAGGATGATGAGCAAGAACCACGAATGTAATATAAGCACAGGGAGGAAGAGATTGTAGGAGAGGAGCTTAGGAATGAGCCTTGGAAAGTTTCAATATTTGCAAAAAATTCATTAAGCACACAGTAGTTCTCAAAAATTTATAATAAACACATTTACTTAAGAAGTATCTAGGAGGGGCGCCTGGATGGCTCAGTTGGTTAAGTGACTGCCTTTGGCTCAGGTCATGATCTCGGAGACCTGGGATCGAGTCCCACATCAGGGTCCTTGCTTGGCAGGAAACCTGCTTCTCCCTCTCTCACTCCCCTTGCTTGTGTTCCCTCTCTGGCTGTGTTTCTCTCTGTCAGATAAATAAAATCTTTTTAAAAAAAAAGAAGTATCTAGGAAAAACACAATTTACTTTTATATCACTTTTATATGTAAGTAATAATAAGCTAAAATACATAAGTAATCAGCCAACCCAAATTATACTGATATGTATATAATTGAGTTAAAATACTCCATGTTTGTTTTTCAATAACACTTAGGTCCTCCAGTTATATTAATAACTTTTCCAAAAGGAATAATAGTAAATGTATATTTTGGATATCTACCTTTCTCATTTCTTGTATGCTTTTATATAAATAAAAGTGATGCTCTGAGCCTGTTGGAGACAGATTGGGAGTGCGCTGACAATGTCTGGCATCATGGCCTTTCTTATATCTCATAGTGATCCTTTTCTTAGGTTGACTGGTAGGGTGGGGCATGAGGTTGCATTTCTATCTTTCTACTGTGCCCTACACTTACTCTCCTCAGCAGGAGAGTTGGGAGGAAACAGATTTCTGTCTGATCTGCTGTGTTTTTCCAAGGAACAAAAATAGGTGTTTGGTGTCACAGGGGTCATGAATGGTCATGGAAATCTGAGATGAAGAGGAAGGGAAGGGCTACTACTTGTAGGAATTTATGTCTAAAAAATTAATGCTAGAGAATCTTTGTAAAATATTAACATGCTACTAAAATTTAATCTCACATTTGTAGTTTTTAATCTCAGTTGTAACTTGAAACTACCAACTTTTCTCCCTGCCAGACTCTGAGCTCTGCTGTTTCAGCCTTTGATACACTCTAGCTGCAGTCTCAATGCCTGGAAAACTTGGAAGTTTTAAAACCTTCTGTGATCTTGCAGCACATTTTATCAAAAAAATGACACTTCTGCCTCTGAATTAGCAACCCACTGGCACTCTTTCAAATTTCTTGAATGGCTGCTGGTAATTCTCACAATTGTAAACTATTTGGTGCAGACTTAGGTTGTTAATAGCTATCCTTTGACTACTCTTCGATTCCCCTCAATTTAAAGAATTTAGTTTCCTATATAACAACCAAGTTGGAATAAAGACTGCGTAAAGGTGAGAAGTTTAATATATATTGCAGTAAAGCTTAAGAGTCTCAGGTCCATAATACTGATGAAACTGAAAGAACTACAATTCTTTATGAGTGGGTTGGGGTCACTGAATGATGGAAGTTGATTGTTAGAGAGCTGTGCCCGTTCAGTTTCCCAGTTTCTGTCACCTATCTAATTTCTTATTTTAGGCTATTTGTGGCCAGTAAAACTCCACTTACAAAGCAAAAGATAAGAATGGCCCTACTATTTGCAGGACGGGTCTAAATCAAATGAAAACATGTATTCTTTGTCTTGTCTTTTGTTGGCATTTGTGCTTTAATTCTCCTCAAAATAATTGAAACTTCAATGTCATTTTCTTCTGCTATGACTTGACACCTTATGGGAGCTTGTGTAAAGAAATAAACACCAGATCTCTTCACAATGAGTGCAATGTATAAATAATTAGCTATAAGCTTAGGAATTAAAACTACAGTTCTCCATATTTCATTGTCAGTAATCTCCTCAAGCTATCTTTTTCCCTAATTTGGAAACACTACTGGTAAATCAGTGATTTTTAAATATGCCAGGCCCTCGAGAGGAATAAGAGAAATAAGATCTCGCTTTAGAGGGAAGGAATCTAAATGAGAATGCTCAAGAAAGTATCTATCATTATTTTCTGAGGATCTAGAATCCAAGCAAATATGATCAAATTCTACCATTTCTTTGAATGTGAACTTGGAAATTGTCTTGTAATTTCCCATTAACACATTAGTGATCTGGAAACTTGAAACTTCAGTGTTCAGGCTGATTTTTACAATGAAATGTTTCACAGAAATAGGTATCATGAAGAGGTTTGGTGGTGACACATACTTGAGAAAAACAGGAATGCTTCTGATCTCAAGCCTGATGTTGAAGATGAGAGATGGAAATTGAGAAGGTTGACAAGACTCAAGATTAAGAAATATTGCCACTGTCCAACCATAAACAAATTTATAATCCCATCTATAATGATAATTCAACTTTTTTATATCAGCACAGGTAAGCAAAAGCTTAGAAAATAGTTTTTGCACTCCATGCTCACAATCCTTTATATTTAATTTCTATCAATAGCTACAGAATCCTGCCATTTAAGTTAAAATGTGCATATGCTTCTGGCATAAAAATGGAGGAAACAGGATTGCAGGTTGCAACCCTCAACTTCTTTTTTCAAACAGAAAAATTAGTGGCTTCATAAAGAGAATTCAGGGCTTTCATCTTCAATTGAAATAAGGCTACAACACAGTAAAAAAAAAAAAAATAACCAGAGATTAAATAGATCAGAATTATTTTGAATTATTTGAGGAAAATTTCTGTTCTTTTTAGTTAAACCACCTCCAAAGAAAGTACAAGATTTTTTTACCTAGCACTATTTTCTAACACTGTCTATGCATCACTATTCTCCACAATTAATGGAAGACTATTAGTGATAAATCATGTACATTTAACTCAGGACAACAACACAGAGTTTTAAAATACATCTTCTAGGTTTATAATGATGTTTTCCAATCAGTGGAAGTACCTGAAACAAGCATGAAATGTTTCAGCAGTCAGTACAAATATCTCCAGTATTAGAGAAGCATTACAGAGACAGACTAGAGATAGTTTCCATGAGAATCACTATGCCCACTTGATTTAAGAAGAGTGAAGGTTACCTTCCAATCCAATGCTATCTCAGGCTTGTGATACTGAATATTTGGAAACATTTGGATATCTTTTTGTGTTTTGCCGGGAATCATCTTTATAAATGGGTGTCTTGAGTAGTTCTGCTATAATTATACCTCAAATCTGAATTTCAGAGACAACACAAAGGGAAGGTGGCATAAAAACAGAGAGAGCTTTTATTTACACCCTCAATATCACAATGGAAAGATTCCATTTTCATTTCAAACTTTAAGAACATGTAAAATATTCTTGTAATTTCTCCCTTGCCTCCAAAAACTATTCCTTTGTAATCAGTTTCTCATCATAACTTTCTTCACAATAAATGGCACTTACCCCCTTATCAAAAAAGATTATGGTACGAATTACAACTGAATGCTAATAAAAAAATTCTTCATAAAGTGTAGGTTTGTAGGTTGTCCTTTGGAGAAGCAAACATTGTAGTTGTGGATGAGCTTTTAAGCTTATAAATGTAATTTAAATTGCAAATGCAAACTATCAGAAGGAAACACCTGTAAGTTTTCAATCAGGCATCCACTGATTTTTAACCAAATCAATAAATTGTAACAGGACAATGTATTTGTACCAACCAAATCACAAATACAAATTATCTTCTTATTATCATAAAAGCAATAAAAAAGGCTTGCACAGCATTCTTCCCTTAATTTGTCTTTCACTCTGCACTATAAAGATAACAAAGTGCTGCATTTCCAAAGAACATATTGTTTTACGCTGTATGTTTTTCATCACTGAAGTCTAGAGAGTATTGTTTTTTAATTTGCTGATGGAACCCATCAATTAGAATTAGTTTAAATGTTGTGGGAAGATAATGACAATGGGTATGAAAGAGAGGAGGAATGCATAGTATGAATTAATGGTGCTTTTATGGCACTTCTCATTGGATTCATGGCCGGGCTTATCTGATGAGTAAATAACTTATGGTTATGTCAAAGCTGGCAAAGGAGAATGTGGTTACAGTCATCTGATTAGAGACATTCATGTAAGAAAGATGAAATCAATGTCTGTGATTAACCATTATTAAAGCCTTATATATGAATATCATTTTTTAAATTGCTGACATTGTCTTCAGTTCCTTGACCTCAATGTCATCTGAGCAAAGTTTTTATTCTTGTCTGCTGTTAACAAGTTATTTCACTTAGAAACATTCTCGGTGGTGAAATTTACATTTTCCCCCATGAGAAAAAAATCTTTACGTTTTCTTCCAACTTTAAGGCTCTATGATTCCAGTCATTCTAATGTGTAGTGATCCCGGTGACCGAAGTTCACTATATTCAAGTCCTAACCACAAGCTGACTGCCCTGTGTGAAGTCATGAATGTGCAATGTTCATTACAAGGTAGGCTGGTCTGATTTCAATGTGGCTCTCTACATTGTAAGCTGTCTTTGGTGGAGTTTGGAGTGAAGCTTAACACTACCAAATTTTAGATATTTTCCCACTGGCTCCTGTTCTGAATCAGAAAAGTTTTCAGCAATAATAAATAAAAATAAAAATAATTCTTTCCTGCTATACATAATTGGCACACAAGCGTGGGTCAGAGTAGGATGTCTTGGATACTTTGTCTCTGGGACATGAATTGCTGAAAATTCAGTATCATTGGTGGGCAAGATAATGAAAGTTGGTTTTGGAAAGGTAAGAAAAGAGAAGAATGAAACCTAAAATGTTTGGTCATCCTCTAGAGAAGGTCTAGCCTAATATAAAATATGTTTCTGTACAGAATCTCTCAGCTTGGCCAACAAATAGTATAGAAAGGAACATGAGCAAAATCTTGTCTAAATCCAAGAAATAAAAATTAGATGCAAACATTACTATTTTTCCATTTACTATGTTTTAGTACAGGCCTTCTGTGAACCACAAATAGTCTTTAATTCATAACCTGGAGAAAGTAACTTATAAATATAAACGAAATGACTATATGGTGGCATTTAACAAACAAATTAGATCACTATTTTGCATTTTTACATAACATTTCAATAATATTTAAAATCTACTATGAATTGTGTCATTATTTCAGGAAAAAAATAACAAAGTTTGGTATATTTTAAGTTCATCAAAAGAAAGAAAAAATATTTATGTTTCAACCAAGTATGGCAGCATAATTAAGTCAATCAGATTGAATTAAAACAGCTAAATTAACTTGAAGCCCTTTGTGCCATCCACTGTAAGTCAGCAATTTTTAATTAATGTTTAAATGCAGTTTGCTTGTAGTTGATATTTAATTTATAGCTATAAACAAAATATGTAAGTGTATGGTAATTTGAATATTTTCCCCATGAAAGATTCTTTTGACCTTAAAATGATAGAAAATGAATACAAATACAATTTAGCTCTTTTGTAATTAAAATAAATGTTTCACTTTCTTGTTGTTTTACTTTTAAGTAAATTAAAACTTAATATACCATAAACCCAAATAACTGGGGTATTGTCTTTAAAGTGTGTTTCCACAACATGTGGAGTTTGAACTAAATGGTGGCCAATTTCCCAAGCACCAATTGTGAAATTCTTTGGTAATTCCATATCATATTCCATAATCAAGTATGAATAAAATAATGGTCCCTAAGGGGAAATAAATTCATCAGGGTACATAGAATTTACAATCTGGGCCTTCTTTCTTTGAAAAAAGGTCTGTGAATTATTTAGATACTTATTATAAAAACTTCATTGTAGGCAAAATATAAAACTCAGTATTAAAATTTAATTTATATATTTTATTTTTTTTAAGAATTTATTTTTTTGACAGAGAGAAACACAGCCAGAGAGGGAACACAAGCAGGGGGAGTGAGAGAGGAAGAAGCAGGCCTCCCGCCAAGCAGGGAGCCCAATGTGGGACTCAATCCCGGGTCGCCAGGATCATGACCGAGCCAAAGGCAGTCGCTTAACCAACTGAGCCACCCAGGCACCCCTTAGTTTATATATTTTAAAGGAAATGTGACATCTCACTGTATCATAATTTTATACATAAATGCTAAATTTTTATATGAAGGAATAAAGAATGGTTTTTGAAAGAAATATAATCTGAAATTTTAATAAAAACAGAAAAATCAAATGCTCAAAATCAAACTGAAAAGTGAATTTATGGCTACATTATTGATTTACTGTGTTATTGAGATCTATAAAATATAAAATAAAAACATATGGAAATCTTGTTTGAACTAATTAACAGTCTTTAGAAAACACCAAGCAAAAAAAAAGAAAAAAGAAAAAAGAAAACACCAAGCCACCTCTCTTTCTATATTATACGAAATACTAAATTTTGTTGAAGCATTTCTGCAGTGAATGAAATAATGTGTTTTACGTACTGTTTTTTGAGAGAGAGAGAGAGAGAGCATGTGCAAGAGAATGAAAGGGGGTGAGTAAGGGACAGGCATAGGGAAAGGGAAAGAGAGAATCCCAAGCAAACTCTGCATAGAGCCCTGTGTGGGGCTCTATTTCATTACTCTGAGATCATGACCTGAGCCCTTGAGCCAAAATCTAGAGTCAGACGCTTAACCAAGTAAGCTACCCAGTTGCCCCCCTCTTTTTTTGAAATTTTATTTTTTTGTAATCTCTACACCCAAAGTGGGATTGAATTTATAACCCTAAGATCACTGAACTAATCACCCTGTTATTTCTGTTTAAAATATATATATATATATACAGAAAATTAATTTTCTGTATTAATTAACTGTATACATATATATATACAGTTTTTATTCACTCCTGGGACTTTTGAAACAACCATGGGGCATAGTAACTGACCTTAATATGTGACTTGAGTGCAATTTTCAGTTAGGGTTTCCTGGGTTTAAGTATTTATCTATAAGTAAATATAAAAATATATCTATAAGATAGAATTGATAAATACAGTGTTTACTAAAGTGTACTTATATTAATAAACTATGTTAAGGATATCTGACAAAATGCAAGGTGGGGTTACTTGAGATATGCTAATCAGCAGAAGACTTTCTGAAGAAATAGCATTTGATCTGGATTCTTAAGACTATGAGGGAGCAAACCAAGTGTACATCCAGGAAAACACAGAGGGAATAGCCAGTGCACAGGCTCAGAAGCTTGAAAGGCCTTCAAATAATTAAGGAGCACAAGATACCCACTGGAACCTATGACCTAAAGAGCAAGGAAGAAATGAATTTGGGAAGGTAGTCAAAGACCTGATCACAGAGGGCTCTGTAGGTCCCAGGAGTTTGAATTCTTATTCAAAGTTTAGTGGGAAGAAATAAGAAATTTTAACCAGTTCTGTGATGGGTGGATGGGATGGAGGTGGTGGTCAGTAGTTACTGGAGTCATATTTTCAAAAGAGGTACTGGACAATGCGTTATAGTGAAATTACAGACGAAGAGAGAGCTATGAAACTCAGAAATGGTTATAGAGATATCTTAAGATAGTTAATATTTTACTAAAAATTCTATAATAATAACATTTTATAGCACTATGTGTGAGATCCCATTGTCAATACTTTCCATGTATGAACTAAACAGTTTTTATAAATAGTTATATGAAACATCTTAATTATAACAGTTGAGGCAAGTAAAGCACAGAGAGATTAAGGAATTTGCCAAGGTTTATACTGCTAGAAGGAGGTGGAATCAGGAGCTGAACTTATAATACTTAATTTCAGCTTTAACTGTATGATATGATTTTTTAAAATTAATTTTCCTCCTAAGCATGTTAGATTCTAAAATACTGCTAAGCAAAGACTGACTTTCCCATTCCTTCCATATACAGCTACTTAGTTTGCAGTTCACTATTTCAGATACAAGACTAACTATACCTCATAAAGAATAAGGGCCATGTAGTTTTTCTTTACCCATACATACCACCAAAATTTGGGAACCAAAATTAAGAGTTCAATAAGTAATATTAACTGACTGGTTGAATATGCAGTCAGCCAATCTACCTTAGAAGTGTCTTAATGATGTCAATACAGAGATTTAGATAGCTCAAAATACAGTTTTGATGTTAGTGTTTTGATTGCTTTTCCCTTGATATTAAATGGGAAAGTTAAGTATATTTAAGTTTGGTTTATCATTTTATTTATAGACAATTTCTACAGATAGGCATATCCCAATTTTATAGAAGAAAAATTAAAGAGCTGTCCAAACTACCTGAAGGTTTGAAGCCACAACACAGTTAAAAACAAAAAGTAGGGGGTGCTTACTGTCACAGTCCATTAAGTGTCTGCCTTCAGCTCAGGACGTGATCTCAGGGTCTTGAGATCCAGTCCTGTGCTGGGCTCTCTGCTCAGTGGGATCTGCTTCTCCCTCTGTCTCTGCCCCTCCCACTGCTTGTGCTCTCACACTCTCAAGCTCTCTCTCTTTCTCAAATAAATGTATAAAATCTTTAAAAAAATGAAAAATAGCAAGTGTGAGTGAGAATATGATGATAAAGACACGTTTACATATGTGGGCATGTGAATTTGTACAATCACTTCAAAAAGAAATTAGCAATAACTATAAAGTTGAAAATATGCCTTCCTTGGACATCTGGGTGGCTCAGTTGGTTAAGCGACTGCTTTCGGCTCAGGTCATGATCCTGGAGTCCTGGGATCGAGTCCCACATCGGGCTCCCTGCTTGGCAGGAGGCCTGCTTCTCCCTCTCTCACTCCCCCTGCTTGTTTTCCCTCTCTCGCTGTGTTTCTCACTGTCAAATAAATAAAATCTTAAAAAAAAAAAAGAAAGAAAATATGCCTTCCTTAACAAACAATTGTACATGTAGTAAGTATATATATTTTGTGTCTGTGTATATATACATATATAAGTAATATTCTAGAGAAAATTAAGTTCATGAAGAAGAGATATTTGCTGCAGTATTATTAACAATATTTAAAAATTAGAAATGACCTAAATGTCCACTAATATGGGAATGATACAAAATTATAATTGAATCATACAATAGAATAATTTATAATAGTTAAAATAGATATATTAATATATCTGTCCACATGGAAAGAATTAAATAAAATAGTATAAAAATATTCATAATTAAAATAACCTGTATTAAATATTAAAATACCCCCAAAATAATGTACATACTACTAATAATAAAATATACTATTTAAAACAAAGCAAATTTAGCAAAAAATAAAAACAAAGTATGGCTTCAACCCAGGGTAAAGGTGACCTCTGAGAAGGATGAAGGGGATATATATAAATATAAATACAAATTACACTATGAAAGCTTATGTGTTTGCAATATATTGCAACTGAAAATTCTTCTACTTTTCCCAAATCAAGAGAAAATGTCAATTGATGACTTGATAATTAGATTCAAGGGGTTGTGGACATGCATAACACTAAAATCTAGTTTTGGTTTTCTTTAATTTAGTTTTTCCTTTTAAAAAAGTGGTATATTTTTTCTATTTTTTATGTGTATTTATAGAAGCCCATGATTCAGAAATTCACGTTAGGAAACATGTCAGTACTCTATATTTTAGACAATTTATAAGATCTGTCAGAGATATATTTTTTAAGGAGAATATTATATTCATGAAAGGAGTTATCCAAAGTGTTTTTCCAGTCTTAAAAGTCTATGATGCCATAATTAGTCTCCCATTCAAGCACTCCAGACTGGTCATGCCAGCCTCATAACTTCCATATAAAGTAGCTATTATTGTTAGCTATATAGGTAAGAATCCAAGGCTTAAGTGATTAAATAACTCGACCAAGTTCACAAATATAGGAAGCTCCAGAGTGGTTTCCAACCTATATCATCTGATTCCAAAGTTGTCATCCTTAGTAACCATATATATCACACTGCCACACAGGCAGAATCCTGCTGAAATTGTATGGTTCACTCAGATAGGTGTAATTAATGTATCATCAGAACATATTTCTTGGCCATCTGTGTCCAGTACAACTCAAATCCTGTTCATGTATATTAACTTAATAACCCATTCAAAGAAAGTGGCTAAAGCAATTTTAACTTCCGTTAAATATCAGATTAATGCCAGTGGAAACTTAATTTTGAAAGGAAATGAAAACTAAGTAATACATCTGTACAGTTGTATTTAATTAATATTCACGATACCTATTTTAAATTGAGAGACCAAATGGAAAAGAATTTCTCAATGTAATTAACATTTAAAAATATGTTTTTTATTTATATCTGAAGAATTACAAGATTTAAAAATGCCAATATTGCTTATATTGCAATCCACTTTTAAAATGCAGCTATTTACACTGTATTATTTGTATTAGAAATATTTTGAGGATCAAAAAAAATGAACAGAGATTAAAGTTTATACAAAAATAAATATAAAATTTATCAGGTGGAAAATGTATATACATATAAACATGTATTTATACATGATAAGAAGTTATAATTTCCTAGTGTCTTTATTTTTATTATTCATTAAAAGCCACATACTGTAAGAATAAATCACTATTTGTAAAAATTTGGTGTACTATCTCATATGTAAAACAAATAATACTGAATTGTAATTAACTTCCTATTTATACCTATAGACAATATAAAAAATTAAATATAACTAAAATGAAACTAGTACATGTATATCTGAAGTATGTTATATTTAGATTCTTACAAAAGTAATTACATTTTTCAGAAAATACTTATTTGCTTATAGTTATAAAAAATGATAATCTGGAGATAATTTAACATTTATATTATTGCTAAGATATGATAAATTTATTCTACTAACCCTGAAGTTGAGCTGTTCTGCTTTTCTTTGTATTTATTTTTAGACCTCTTTTTTTTTTTTTTCCATCAGAAAGAGATTCGTGGTGAAGCATTATTTATTTCCTCTTGTCTGGCAGTTCAATTTACAGGTAGAACACTTAGATTGGCACATTTCTCTTTCCTTCCCTTGTTCTCATTAGCAGGGAGTCTTAATCTCCTCTTTCCTGTGCCTTTCTGAATAATCACACTATATCACTATCCCAGTGGGATCTAAACAAAGATTGAGTAGAAAATTAGGATCACAACCAAGTATGTTTAAGAATAAGGTCATAATAATGAAAAATCAATAGAACATACAAGGAGGCATTTTAAAATCATCTTGATGCTTGTTTGTGTGTTTATGTTACAATTTCCCTGATTCCACCACTTTTCCGTTGAAACCTATGACACTATAGTCTATTTCCTCCCACTATTAAACATACCATACTGGGCTCTATATGCCCTCCAAAATTGATTTAAATCCTCTTGAACCTGGTCAGTACTATTCTTCATGATCATAAGGACACCTACTGTGCTTATAAATGACTATATGTCCTGGAGAGTCTAGTGCAGCCATGTGGAGTGACAGATGATATACCTGAGTAAAGACTTCCTGACACACTGCCAAACTAGGTATTGGTATTGTATAGGAGGTGCCCAGCTGGATGTAAGAGAAGGAACAGATGAGTTTAGAGATTGTGAGAATTGCAGCACTGTGCAAGCATTTCTGCTTAGTCATCCAGGAAGGTAAGCATTGTTTTATAACTCATGTTGAATAATGCAAAGCCGTCCATAAAAATCAAAACAGAGTTTTAGTTGATAAAGAGACTGCTGATCTAGCATTTAAGTTTTAAAGACCACAGATATTGTAAGAAAGTCAAGTAGGGGCATTGGAAACAAGACAGTGAGGAGCAAGAGCATTGCAGAAGAGAGGTCACAGAATTTAGAACAAGAAAAATGCAGTTTTGATTATGATCAAGTATTGGCAAGCAATGATTAATGGTTGTTTTCAGTTATTCAGGATGGACAGTAAAGTCTAAGCAAATTGAACTCTTAACTTTTAAATATTTGAATAAATATTTGGCAATATGGTAAGCACTGAACTAAGTATTTTACTTGAATTATTTTATTTGATACTCAAAACAATCCTATGGTGGAATATAGGATCTCTAGTTAAAAAAAAAAAAAAAAAAAAAAAAAAAAAAAGGAAACATGCCAGAGAAACAAAAAAACTTAAGTAAAATGTTGAGTCACAAACCTATTCTCATAGTCATTAAATAATATTGTCTAAAAATACAGTAGAATCAAGTCAAATCCTTCTCAATTTACTGTGAGTGACTTGAATGGTAAATACTATATAGTCCTAATTGGAAAGTAATGATACAGTTGTTCTTCACCATTTTTTTGTCAGATAGATGAAATTCTAAATTTAAAGAACTCTCAGATTTTGTTTTACATCTATGTATTTATTAATATCTACAACTTGGCTGAGTTTACTCTACCTGGAAGTAAGAGCCAAAAATCTAATGCCCACAGTGGGAAAACCTGGCAAATAGGTCTATCCTCTGATATTTTTATTCATTCACTCATTCAGTTATGAAACAGGCTAATGATATAAAATACTGTGAATCATAAAATCATGGTTCCTCTTTTCCTGGATGTTATAGAATTTTGAATTAATGAAATTAATTATATCTGGGTGTTCAGCTAACCTTACTAGTGAGTTACTATCTTCACATAGATTGAAAGCACAATTCCTTCAAAACAAATTCCTACTTTATATTTAGCAGACCTATCAATACAGATAGGGGAACCAAGTATGGAGCAATTCAATATTACTGAAGGGAGAACCCAAAGTTATAACTCACTACCAGTGAAATTCCCTACAGCCATTGAGATTGCATTATTGCATGGTATTATGTACAGATGGTGGAGACACTGAAAGATCCTAGATTGAAGGGCTGAGAACTTTCCACTGTGGCCCTCTTGTGCCATTATGCTCTGCAGCTGTTCCTCTCTACCCACATTTGCTTCTGACATTTCATCTCTAACTATCTCTTGCCATTTCTCTGGATAAAATCAAGTTTGTCCAAAGAATGAATGCTACTTGCCAGATAATATTTCTATTTCCCAAATGCTGAATTTTGACTGAACTTTGAATCTCCTGCTAAAGCCCTATACAATATTCTGCCCTCCGGCCCTAAGTTCTTCTCATCCCAGCTTTTTAAAAAAAATCTGTCTTTACACTTTAAAGAACTAGAAAATCAACAAAAAAATAAGACAACCCTACACACACACACAAGAAGGGAAATTATTAATATTAGAGCAGAGATCCAGAGATCAATGAGTTAGAAACTAGAGATACAGTAGAACACATCAACGAAACTAGAAGTTGGTTCTTTGAAAGAATTAATAAAATCAATAAACCACTGCCCAGGTAATCCAAAAGAAAAGAAAGAGTACCCAAATTAATAAAATTATGAATGAAAGGGGAGAGATCATGACTAACACCAAGGAAATAGAAACAATCATCAAAAATTATTATCAGCAGCTATATGCTAATAAATTAAGAAACCTAGAATAAATGGATATTCCTGGAAACCGATAAACTTCCAAGACTGAAACAGAAAGAATTGACAACGTGAATAGAACAATATCAAGTAGCAAGATTGAAACAATGATCAAAACGTCCCAAAAATCAAGAGTCCAGGACCTGATGGGTTCTGTGGGAAATTCTATCAAACATTCAAAGAAGAAATAATACATATGCTCCTGAAGCTGTTTCAAAAAATAGAAACAGAAAGAAAACTTCCAGACTTTTTCTATGAGACCAGTATTACCAAATCAGGCAAAGACCCCATCAAAAAGGAGAAGTGCAGACCAATATCCCTGATGAATACAGATGCTAAGATTCTCAACAAGATCCTAGCTAATATGATCCAACAGTACATTAAAAAGATTATCTACCGGGGCGCCTGGGTTTCTCAGTTGGTTAAGCGACTGCCGTTGGCTCAGGTCATGATCCCAGAGATGGCTCAGTCATTAAGTAAGCACAGTCTTCCGCTCAGGTCATAATCCTGGAGTCCTGAGATCAAGCCCCACATCGGGCTCCCTGCTCGGTGGGAAGCCTGCTTCTGCCTCTCTCACTCCCCCTGCTTGTGTTCCCCCTCTCTGGCTATGTTTCTCTCTGTCAAATAAATAAAATCTTAAAAAAAAAAAAAAAAGTATCTACCATGACCAGGTGGGATTTAGCCCTGGGATGCAAGGGTGATTCAACATTCACAAATCAATCAATGTGATAGAACAAGTCAGTAAGAGAAGGAAGAAGAAACACATGGTCCTCTCAATTAATGCAGAAAAAGCATTTGACAAAATGCAGCATCCTTTCCCTATTAAAACTCTTCAAAGTATAGGGATAGAGGGTTCATTCCTCAACTTTATAAAATCATCTATGAAAAACCCAACAGCAAATATTTTCAATGGGAGAAAGCTGAGAATCTTCTCATTGAGATCAGGAACCCAATAAGAACCCTTGCCACTGTTGTTCAACATAGTACTGGAAGTCCTAGCAACAGCAATTAGACAACAAAAATAAATAGAATGTATTCAAATTGGCAAAGAAGAAGTCAAACTCTCTTTGCAGATGACATAAAAGTTTATGTGGCAAATCCAAAAGACTCCACCCCCAAACTACTAGAACTCATATAGCAATTCAGTAATGTGGCAGAATATGAAGTCAATGCACAGAAATCAGTTGCTTTCTTATACACTAACAATAAAACTATAGAAAGGGGAATTAGAGAATTGATTCCATTTACAATAGTATCAAGGACTATATAATTCCCTGGAATAAACCTAAACGAAGAGGTAAAGGATCTGTACTTGAGAAACTACAGAACACTCATGAAAGAAATTGAAGAAGACAGAAAAAGATGGAAAAGCTTTCCATTCTCATGGATTGGAAGAATAAACATTGTTAAAATGTCTATACTGTCCAGAGCAATCATACCTTCAATGTCATCCCAATCAAAATTCCACCAGCATTTTTCAAAATGATGGAACAAACAATTTTAAAATTTGCATGGAACCAGAAAATAGCCTTAATTGCTAAGGAAATGTTGAAAAAGAAAAACAAAGCTTGGAGCATCATGTTGCCTGATTTCAAGCTTTATTACAAAGCTGTGATCACCAAGACAGCATGGTATTGGCACAAAAACAGACACATAGACCAATGGAACAGAGTAGAGAGCCCAGATATGGACCTTCAATTCTATGGTCAAATAATCTTAAACAAAGCAGGAAAAAATATCCAATGGAAAAAAGACAGTCTCTTCAATAAATCATGTTGAGAAAATTGGGCAGCTACATATAGAAGAATGAAACTCGATCATTCTTTTACACCATACACAAAGATAAATTCAAAATAAATCCTTCAAAATCCTAGAAGAGAACATAGGCAATAACCTCTTCGATATCAGCCACAGCAGCTTCTTTCAAGACAGGCCTCAAAAGGCAAAGGAAACAATAGTGAAAATGAACTTTTGGAACATCATCAAGATGAAAAAGCTTCTGCACAGCAGAGGAAACAGTCAACAAAACAAAGAGGCAACCCATGGAATGGGAGAAGATATTTGCAAATGACACTACAGACAAAAGGCTGATATCCAAGATCTATAAAGAACTCTTCAAACTCAACACCCAAAAAACAGTTAATCAAATCAAAAAATGGGCAAAAGATATGAGCAGACATTTCTCCAAAGAAGACATACATAATTGCTAGCAGACACATAAAAAAATGTTCATCATCATTAGCCATCAGGGAAATTCAAAACAAAACCACATTGAGATACTCCCTTACACCGGTCAGAATGGCCAAAATTAACAGGACAGGAAACAACAAGTGCTAGAGAGGATGTGGGGAGAGAGGAACCCTCTTACACTGTTGGTGGGAATGCAAGTTGGTGTAGCCGCTTTGGAAAACAGTGTGGAGATTCCTTCAAAAAATTAGAAATAGATCCACTCTATGACCTGGCAATTGCACTACTGGGTATTTACCCCAAAGATACAGATGTAGTGAAAAGAAGGGCCATATGTACCCCATGTTCATAGCAACAATGGCCACGATCACCAATCTGGAAAGAGCAAAGATGCCCTTCAACAGATGAATGGATAAACAAGATATGGTCCATATATACAATGGAATATTACACCTCCATCAGAAAGGATGAATACCTAACTTTTGTAGAATATGGAAGGGTTTGGAGGAGATTAGCCTCGTGAAATAAGCCAAGCAGAGAAAGTCAAGTATTATATGGTTTCACTTGCTTGTGAAGCATAAGAAGTAATATGGAAGACATTAGGAGAAGGAAAGGAAATGTGAATTGGGGTAAATCAAAGACGGAGATGAAACATGAAAGACTTTGAACTCTGAAAAACAAACTGAGGGTTTTGGAAAGGAGGGAGTTGGAGGGATAGATGAGGCTGGTGGTGGGTATTAAGGAGGGCATGTATTGCATGGAGCACTGAGGGTGGTGCATAAATAATGAATCTTCTTCAAACACTGAAAAGATAAAATAAAATTAGGCTTACAAAAAAAAAATTCTTGTTGGTTTTCTGCTATGATATTCAAAGAATCTTGTACATTGCCTAAAAAAAAAAAAAAACAAAAAGAAAATGATCTAAAATAGTCATTGTTAACTGTTGCTTATAATTAGGACTGAAGAGTTATTCTCTTTTGATAGCTTGTGCTTTTTGTTCCCCATATCTTCTTATGTCTCCCTACAGCATTTTTGAGCAGTGGTTCTCAACCAAGGGTCATTTGTTGACATCTGAGGTCACTTTTTGCTGTCACATCAAGGAAGGGGCAGTGCTACTGGCACCTGAGAATAGAATCCAAGGACACAACTAAACATCCTGTAATGCACAGGACAGCTCCCCACAACAAAGAATTATCTAGTCCAAAATGCCAATAGTGTTGATGTTGAGACATTTGATTTACAGGAAGAAGTTCAGTTACTGTATAAGATATGTAATTATTAAGAAATATTGAAAGCCCAAAGAGTTAAACAATTCTATTTAGAATATAAAATTTATCTAAAGGTGGTTTGGTGTCCAAACTTTCTTTTCCACCATAATAAAATATAGTTGATATTTAAAAGCGTGCATTTTTAAATAGATTCCTAACATCTAAAAAAAAAAAAAATCAACATTCTCAAAACTCTTACATATTTCTATTCCATTTAGCACATCTCTATAATTAACTCCATTTTTTCCAAATATGCAATGAGATTGACACTAATAGTGTGACTTATTTGTACTGATTAAATTGTCTCCTAATTATAAAAGGCTAAAAATAGAACCAAAATTCACTTTGCATAAGATTTTTTAAATAACATAACTGATTTTCTTGTTCAATGTAAAAGCTATTACTTTCCTTTTGATTGCATATGTAAATTAAATGTTCAGAATTGTTTATATTAATATATATTAGTATTAGACCCTTAAGAAGACAATTTAATAGGCATTAAGGTATTAATCTCCTACTTTTGGCATCAATATTCTGTTTCTGATAATAAGCATAATTGACAATTATGCTTTTTTTAATTGTCAACTCAAGGATATTTCTTTTCAAGATTTTTATTTGACTCTGAGCTTAAGGCAGATGCCCAACTGATTGAACCACCCAGGTCCCCCAACAATTACTGGAGATTTAAAACTGTAATTTGGCACAGTTTAAAAATGTGTAAATTATACAGATCTAAAAGTTGTATCAACAAAAAAGATAAATAATATTTTAAATTAAAATTTTATGTTTAAATTTGAAAAAAATAACACTAGTTTAAAATAATATGCATTACACAGAAAGCTTGATCAAAGTCAAGAATGACAAAGCAAGATGTTTAAAAAATTAGAACTTTTCTGCAGAATATAATCCTCGTTCTAGATTTGAATAAAAACTAATTTGCTAGTAATTCATTTGTCTCTGTAGTTGTGTTTTTCACTAAATGGACTAGTCCAGCAAACAAAAATTTATCCAATATAAGAAGTTTCTAAACCAGAATTAACCAAAATCCCTCTAAATGTAATTTCTCAAAAAATTTCTTCAAAAGATTTTTATGTATGTGTCTGTGTGTGTATACTTTGATTTGAAAATAGGGCAGATAAATATATATGTGTGCATATGTCCTCTTAATAGCCATCATTGCCATATTGCAGGATGAACTTATGGCAACCTGAAAAAGGATGGAATGGTGGAGCAGGAAACAGGACAGAACTCTTAGGGAAAAACAGAATATGAGGAATTGAATAGGCTCAATATCCACATTTAAAATTCATTTATAATTCTTAAACTGAGCCCTTTCAATATGACAGCTGAGTGGCATGGATCCTGGTATTTCCCTAACTCACATGGTTCAAAGTTCTGTGACGATGTCACTCCATCAGTCACACCTCATCAATAGTGTTTACCAAGGGCAGGAGAGTGATAAAGACCAATCCATCCTATAGGCAATAAGGGATATCTATTACCTATGGAAAATCTTGAGATTTTAAAATAATAATAAAACCAACCAAAGATTTGGTCTTTTTTTTATTATCACCATGTTCGGGCAATTTTGAACAACATGATAAAATATTTCTCTCCTTGAAACAGATTGTTGTCACTATTAGCCATCCCTCTTGGTTCATCATTGCTCATGGACAACTTCCCTATTCACCACAGAGTAAGCCAGATACTCTTATCATCCATTTCCGTACAATTCCTACCTTTATGTTAGTGTTTCCCACAATTAAAATAAGTAATTATTTAATTGATTAATTATATGACATCTTTCCTCCCTCTAGATTGTGATCTTTAGAAAAGTAAAGCCTTTTTCATATTTTCAATTGTATTCAACCTACTCTACTATATAGATCATCAGTAAATACTTATGAAACACATGCATGAATGTTATTGATGAAAAATGAATAAATGAATGAATGAACAAAGCATGCCCAGTTTGGACATTCTTAAAATTTTTCAAGAATTGCCATCTGGATTGGGGCGCCTGGGTGGCTCAGTCATTAAGCATCTGCCTTTGGTTCATGAGGATCATGATCCTGGAGTCCTGGGATCAAGCCCCACCTTGAACTCCCTGCTTGGCAGGAAGCCTGCTTCTCCCTCTCTCACTCCCCCTGCTTGTGTTCCCTCTCTAGCTGTGTTTCTGTCAAATACATAAATAAAATCTCAAAAAAAAAAAAAAGAATTGTGTCTGGATTTTAAAACTCTGAATCATAACTATCATTTATCTAGGCATCTCTAATGGATTGGATAATTTATTCTCAATAAGCTTTTATTTAGCTGGGACACTGTCAAATGAATGTGACCAAGATACAATGGTCTTTATGCTTTTTCTTGTAACAGAAAATGAGTTAACCTGACCACTGTTTTTTTAAAAATCTCTTCTATTGAAGATATCAAAGTAAAATTACTTTAGTAATATTGCTTGATAAACACTTATTGTGTCCTATTTTTAATTTTTTAAAATAATTTATTTATTTGAGCAAGAGAGAGAGAGAGCACAAGTGGGTGGGAGGGGCAAAAGGGAGAAATAGACTTCCCACAGAGCAGGGAGCCTGACCTGGAGCTTGATCCCAGATCCCTGGGATCATAACCTGAGCCTAAGACAGACACTTAACCAACTGAGCCACCCAGGCACCCCAATAATTTTGCTCATATTTTATCTTATTAAATTTTAAATGATCCATTGGTAACACATTACTGTTTCATCTTTTGCTGCTTCCTTGCTGAATTACAGCCAGCTATATTCTCAGTTTATCAGATATTACATCTTCATTCCCAAATAATAAATATCAGTGATATATTTTTCATATAACTGTAAGTCTTCAAGTATGGGAGGTGGCAAGGTTGATAACATTATATGTAGTATCCAGATTCTTAACATTTCTTTGATCAGGTATATTTTCTTCATCGTTGCAAAATGGCTATAGCATTTCCCAACATCACTTCACATCAATCTTCACAATGAAATTTTCTCGGAAGTCTCAAAGCCAACTCCCCTTTCAGTATTATTGGTCAGAACCAGGTCTCATGTCCACCCCTAAGCCAATCCCTGACAACAAAAATGTCATCATTGTCACCTGTAACTGGCCCAGACTAATCAGGATTTCTTTAGAGTTGGAATTATCAATCACCTACTCTTAAGTCATGCGGGAAATAAATATATTTATGGAAAAAGGTGTGTTTTTGTTTGTTTGTTTGTTTAGCAAGATAGAAAAGTTAAGGACCCTCATAAGTGGGCATTAAAAGTATCTGCCATCCTAAATATCTTGAACAAATCTTGAATAAATACAAGCTGAACAAATAATATAAAGGAGCTTAGAGACCATTATTTATGCATTATAAATCAATGATAAAAATCTTTATTTGCATTTGATTTTTGAATCTTAAAATAGTAACCTTATTTTCACTGTTTTGTTGATATTGGAGGTTAATATCATCCAGTTTTTTTTTTTTTTTAAGATTTTATTTATTTGACAGAGAGAAACAAAGCCAGAGACGGAACACAAGCAGGTGGAGTGAGAGAGGGAGAAGCAGGCTTCCCGCTGAGCAGGGAGCCGGATGTGGGACTGGATCCCTGGTCTCAGGGATCATGACCTGAGCTGAAGGCAGTCGCTTAACCAACTGAGCCACCCAGGCCCCCATATCATCCAGGTTTTTGATAACATTTTTTGAAAACATGGAAAGTGATTGAAAAATAAAAATAACTTTTAAAGCCTTTGCATACAAAAAACTAT
Organism: Spilogale gracilis; assembly: GCA_004023965.1. NCBI lineage: Eukaryota > Metazoa > Chordata > Mammalia > Carnivora > Mephitidae > Spilogale > Spilogale gracilis. The sequence goes on along the minus strand of PITA01001859.1, from coordinate 73,450 downwards.
TTGTCATTTTAAAAATAACCATTGAACCATTTCTTCCCATTTGATGGACTTTAATCTCTTTTATTGTGAAAAAAAATTTTTAAAGGATTTCAATGGTCTCTTACAATCAGGTTTTGGAAAAAAAATGTTTAGTTTTTTAGAAAAGAATTTCTGGAATGAGGTCAGTCTTTGATAGTATGATTCACTCTCTTGGCCTTGTTCAGCAGTATAATTTAGTCCCTTTATGGTAATGGTCCTTGTGCTAAATGATAGGCTTCACATTTCCCTAGTTAAGAATTTATTGTTTTTCTTAAAAGTCCCACTTCCTTTGACATTTAAAAATCATCCTACTTAAAAAAAAATTAAAGAGGAATATATTTTGTATTTACCAGTTATTGAAATGTTGGATGATGTTTAAAATATCCATTAGTGAATAACAATGTGCATTCATATCTGCAGTGGCACTTCTCAGAACAGAGAAATATTATTCAAATGAAGCCATTAAGCAGGAAGTTTATCACAAAGGTAAAAAGTGCAATAGAAAACATACCTCTTTTGGCAGAAGAACCACACAGGCTTAAAATACTCTAGGATCAAAAATAGAGTACTACAGTTTGTTAAGGGTAGACGTATACTTACCTTCCCTCTTGGTGCTAACGAAAGAATAGATAGGATTCTCAGTGGATGAAAAAAATATTTTTTTAAGATTTTATTTATTTATTTGACAGAGAGAAACACAGCTAGAGAGGGAACACAGCAGGGGCAGTAAGAGAGGGAGAAGCAGGCCTCTCGCCAAGCAGGGAGCCCAATGTGGGACTCGATTCTGGGACTCTGGGATCATGACCTAAGCCAAAGGTAGATGCTTAATGACTGAGCCACCCAGGCATGTGAAAAGATTATTTTTTAAAGATTGTATTTATGTATTTGAGAGAGAGAGAGAGAGCACAAAAGGGGGAAGGTCAGAGGGAGAAGCAGATCCCCCATCAAACAAGGATACCGGTGTGGGACTTGATCCCTGGATTCCAGGATCATGACCTGAGCTAAAGGCAGCTGCTTAACCAACTGAGCCACCCAGGTGCCCTTATCTTTTAGTAGTTGTAGACAAAGGTCCCATAATATTCCAAATTTGCAGGTGGCAGATGACTATTTTTTTATTCATACACCCTATTTGAATATAGTCAAAGACCCAAGCAAGAACCATGTACAACCAAAGAGACTGGGTAAAGAGGACCAGATGCCCAAACTAATGACCTAATAGGAAAACAGGCCCTAAATCAAATGGAGAGAGTAGACAGGAAAACATATCATGCATAAAAATTGATCTTTAAATTGTTAATTATTTTAATAACTTAATCATCCCCATTTCCAAGAGGAAGAGGGTATAGATTGGAGAGTACAGGAGGAACTCTCTTTCATCACTGCTTTCAAATATTGGCAGGTCTTCCTTTTTTGTGAGCTCAGGCAGGAACATGAGGACTGGAGGCACAATCCCACATACCTAGACCATTAGTAAAGGGCACTGCATATCTTCAAGGTACAAAAAATATAAAAAACACATTTGAAATTTTAAAATTTAAAATGGAAAGCTAACACATATTTTATTTCAGAGAATTATGATGCCTTTCTACAAAGTGATTTGGGATTGAGGCAAACAGAGATAGTATTCTGAACAATACATTTTATTTAGGAAAACTTAAACATTATTTTAGGTCAATGTAGGATAAAATCCAATGTAAATTTTATGACAAAAGATATATTTTAATTTAAAAAGTTAAATATATTAAGTAGCAGCATTTATTTATTTTTATTGTGTTATGTTAGTCACCATAAAATACATCATTAATATTTTTAAATTAATTTATTTGTTTTCAGTGTTCCAAGATTCATTGTTTATGTCCCATGCCCAGGGCTCCATGCAATACATGCCCACAGTACCCACCACCAGGATCGCCCATCCCCCACTTCCTCCTCTCCAAGACCCTCAGTTTTTTCTGAGTCCAAAGTCTCTTATGTTTCCTTTCCCTCCCCAATTTACCCTACTTCCCATTTCTTATCCTTCTCCTACTGTCCTCTATATTACTCCTTATGCACCACAAGTAAGTGAAACCATGTGGTACTTGACTTTCTCTACTTGGTGTTGGGAGCCCAGAGCCAGGCTGGTGTCAACAGTTGAGGTGTAGCTTCTGGACTCACTAGCTCAGATGTTCGCAGCAGGGCAGGTTAGAGTTAAGGAGTGAAACTCCTGGTATCCACATATTCAGGCTCCCACTCCACGAGAGCAATGATAGTGCACAAGGCAGCAAGCATGTAGGCTAGAGGCAGCAGTAGTCACATAGGCAGCGGTAGTCATGTAGGCAGCTTTACTATTATGGGATCTTAATCTTACCTAGGGGCATAGTGTCCCTCCCTTGTTGTTTACCTTCTCAAAGAATTAGTGAAATAGTGTAGGATGAACAAAGAATCAGTGTCATAGGACTTGGGCATGATCGGGGGTATGCATAGAAGTCATGTAACCTTGTTATTGTCACCACGAATGAGTACAGTCTACTATAAAAAGCTTTGTAACCCTTAATAAAATCTGCATTGCTTGGACATCATCTACTTTGTCCCTCCTGTCCCCATCTCTTTTATTCTTCCTCTTGTCTTTGTCTTTGTTTTCCCATCTCCTTGCCCTCATGTTCAGCTTACATTGTCATGCCAGCCTCGGCAACTTGGTTTATTTCACTCAGCATAATCTCTTCCAATCTGGTGCATGTTGCTACAAAAGTTGGATATTCATCCTTCCTGATGAAGGTGTAATATTCCAATGTATATATGTTCAATATCTTCTTTATCCATTCATCTGTTGAAGGGCACCTTGACTCCTTCCACAGTTTGGCAATCGTGGCCATTGCTGCAATGAACATTGGCATACATATGGCCCTTCTTTTCACGACATGTGTATCTTTGGGTAAATACCCAGTAGTGCAATTGCAGGGTCATATGGTAGCTCTATTTTTAATTTTTTAGGGAATCGCCACACTGTTTTCCAAAGCGGCTGCATTCCTACCACCAGTGTTAAGAGATTTCCCCTTTCTCCACAGCCTCTCCTCTTGTTGTTTCCTGTCTTGTTAATTTTGGTCATTATGACTGGTGTAAGTGTTATCTCAGTGTGGTTTTGATTTGAGTTTCCCTGATAGCTCGTAATAATGAACATTTTTTCGTGTGTCACATTTGTATGTCTTCTATGGAAAAGTGCCTCTTTATGTCTCCTGCCCATTTTTTGATGTGATCATCTTCTTTTTGGATGTTGAGTTTGCGTAGTTCATTATAGATCTTGGATATCAGCCCTTTGTTGTGTCATTTGCAAATATCCTCTCCCATTCCGAGGGTTGTCTTTTTGTTTTGTTGACTGTTTCCTCTGCTGTGCAGAAGCTTTTTATTTTGATGAAGTCCCAGAAGTTAATTTTCACTTTTATTTCCTTTGCCTTTGGAGGCATGTCTTGAAAGAAGCTGCTGTGGCTGATGTCAAAGAGGTTACTGAGTATGTTCTGCTCTAGGATTTTGATAGATTCCTGTCTCACATTGAGGTCTTTCATCTATTTCGAGTTTATCTTTGTGTGTGATATAAGAGGATGGTCTAGTTTCATTCTTCTATACGTAGCTGTCCAATTTTCCCAGCACCATTTATTGAAGAGACTGTCTTTTTCCACTGGATATTTTTTCCTGCTTTGTCGAAGATGACTTGGCCATAGATTTGTGGGTCCATGTCTGGACTCTCTACTCTGTTCCATTGGTCTATTTGTCTGTTTTTGTGCCAGTACCATGCTGTCTTAGTGATTACCGCTTTGTAATAAAGCCTGAAATCAGGTAACGTGATGCCCCCAGCTTTGTTTTTCTACTTCAACAAGTCCTTATAAATTTGGAGTCTTTTTCAGTTCCATATAAATTTTAGGATTGTTTGTCCCAATGCTTTGAAAAATGTTGGTGTAATTGGTGGAATTTTGATCGGGATGGCATTGAAAGTACATATTGCTCTGAGCAGTATAGACATTTGAGCAATGTTTATTCTTCCGATCCATGAGCATGGAATGCTCTTCCATCTTTTTGTGGCTTCTTCAATTTCTTTCAGGAGTGTTCTATAGTTCCTTGAGTACAGATCCTTAACTTCTTTGGTTAGGTTTATTCCTATATATCTTATGGTTTTTGGTGCTATAGTAAATGGAATCGATTCTCTTATTTCCCTTTCTAAATTTTCATTGTTAGTGTATAAGAATGCAATTGATTTCTGTGCATTGATTTTGTATCCTGCCACATTTCCAAATTGTTATATGAGTTCTAGTAGTTTGGGGGTTGAGTCTCTTGGGTTTTCCACATACAGTATCATGTCATCTGCAAAGAGAGAGAGAGTTTGACTTCTTCTTTGCCAAGTTGAATACCTTTTATTTCTTTCTGTTGTCTGATTGCTGTTGCAAGGACTTCTAACACTATATGAACAATAGTTCATTTTCACTTTTATTTCCTTTGCCTTTGGAGGCATGTCTTGAAAGAAGCTGCTGTGGCTGATGTCAAAGAGGTTACTGAGTATGTTCTGCTCTAGGATTTTGATAGATTCCTGCCTCACATTGAGGTCTTTCATCTATTTCATCATCTAGTGGTGAGAGTGGGCATCCTTGTCTTGTTCCTGATCTCAGTAGGAAGGCTGTCAGTTTTTTTACCCCTTGAAAATAATATTTGCTGTGGGTTTTTCATAGAGAGATTTTATGACCTTGAGGAATGTTCCCTCCTGTACTTGGAAGAGTTTTAATCAAGAATAGATGTTGTATTTTGTCAAATGCCTTTTCTGCATCAATTGAGAGTACCATGTGGTTCTTCTCTCTTCTCTTATTGATTTGTTCTATCATGTTGATTGATTTGCAAGTGTTGAACCACCCTTGCATCCCTGGGATAAATCCCACTGCTTATGGTGGATAATCTTTTCAATGTAATGTTGGATCCTATTAGCTTGGATCTTGTTAAGAATCTTGGTGTTGTTTCTTCTTTGAATGTTTGGTAGAATTCACTAGGGAATATATCAGTCCTGGGTTCTTGTTGTTTGGAAGGTTTTTGATCCCTGCTTCAATCTCGTTACTAGATATTGGTATACTCAGATTGTCAATTTCTTTCTGTTTCAGTCTTGAAAGTTTATAGGTTTCTAGGAATGCATCCATATCTTCTAGGCTGTTAAACTTATTTGCATATAACTGTTGATAGTAATTTCTGATGATTGCTTCTATTTCCTTGGTGTTAGTCATGAACTTTCCCCTTGCATTCATAATTTTACTAATTTGGGTCTTCTCCCTTTTCTTTTGGATTTTTGGCCAATGGTTTATCAATCTTATTAATTCTTTCAAAAAACCAGCTTCGTTTTGTTGATGTGTTCTACTGTATCTCTAGTTTCTAATTCACTGATCTCTGCTCTAATATTAATTATTTACCATCTTGTGTGTAGGGTTGGTTCAATTTTTTGTTGATTTTCCAGTTCTTTAAGGTGTAATGAGAGTTGGTATATTCGGAATTTTTAAATTTTTTTGAGTGAGGTTTGGTTGTCTATGTATTTCCCCCTTAGGACTGCCTTTGCTGTATCCCATAGGTTTTGGATCTTCATTCTCATCGGTTCATTTATATCTTCATTCTCATTGGTTTCCATGAAGTGTTTAAGTTCTTCTTTGATTTCCTGGTTGATCCAAAGATCAACAAGACAAGATAGTCTTTAGCTTCCAAGTGTTTCATTTTCTTCTAAACTTTTTGTTGTGGTTGAGTTCCAATTTCAAGGCATTGTGGTCAGAGAATATGCAGGGAATAATCTCAATCTTCTGATATCAGTTCAGCCCTGATTTGTGACCAAGTATGTGGTCTATTCTGGAGAAGGTTCCATGTGCACTTGCGAAGAATGTGTATTCTGCTGTTTTAGAGTGGAATGTTCTAAATGTATCTATGAGATCCATCTGTTCTAAAGTTTCATTCAAAGCTCTTGTTTCTTTGTTGATTTTCTGTTTAGATGATCTGTCCATTACTGAGAGTGGTGTGTTAAGATCTCCTGCAATTAATATATTTGTATCAATATGACTCTTTATTTTGCTTGAAAGTTAACTTATGTAGTTGGCTGTTCCCATGTTGGGGTCATAGATATTTACAATTGCTAGATCTTCTTGGTGTATAGAGCCTTTGTGAATGATGTAGTATCATTCTGTATCTCTAACTACAGTCTTTAAATTAAAATTTAATTTGTCTGATATGAGAATCACTACCTCGGCTTTCTTTTGCGGTCCATTGGCATGAAAGATAGTCCTCCATTCCCTCACTTTCAATCTGGAAGTGTCTTTAGATTCAAAATGTGTTTCTTATAAACAACATATGAACAGGTCCTATTGTTTTATCCAGTCTGCAACCTGTGCCTTTTTATTGGAGCACTTAGGCCATTCACATTGAGAGTGATTATTGATAGATACATTGTTCTGTGTCACTCGGGTTCATTTCTCTTTTATAGAAGCCCCCATTAATATTTCTTATAGTGCTGGCTTGATGGTTGCATAATCTTTTAGACCTTGGCAATCATAGAAGCTCTTTATCTCTCCTTCCATTTTGAAAGTCAACCTTGCTGGGTACATTATCCTTGGTTGCATATTATTTTCATTTAATTTCCTTAATATGTCTTGCCAGCCCTTTCTCACTTGCCAGGTTTCTGTGGATAGGTCTGATGTTATTCTGATGGTCCACCCTCTGTATGTAAGAGACCGCTTTCCCCCTAGCTGCCCTTAAGACATATTCTTTGATTTATGATTCATGAATTTCACAATTATGTGCTGGAGATTTTTCTAGTCTCAGTGATCTTGGGCAGTATCCTCTCTGCCTCTAGGACTTGAACACTTGTTTCATTCCCCAGATTAGGGAAATTTTCATCCATGATTTGTTCAACTATATCTTCTAGGCTTCTCTCTCTCTCTCGACTCCCTCTGGGATTCCAATAATTCTGATATTGGAGTGTTTTATGGCATCATTTATTTCCTTCTATTTTCATGGGATTTTAGCTGTTTGTTCCAAGACTTCTCTTGCTCCTCCTTCTCAATCCATCTGTCTTCTAAATCACTAATATGATCTTCAGTTTCACCTACCCTAGCTATTAGTGTATTTAAGTTAGATTGTATCTCATTAATATCCTTTTTAACCTCTGTCATTTCGGCTTTCACTTCTGTCCTTAGAGCTTCTATCTTGCCACTAGTGTTCTTTTCCAACCTAGTCATTGCTTGGATTATTGTTACCCTGAATTACATGTCTGTCATATTGTTTGTGTTCTTTTCCAATAGTTCTGTGACAGGGGTTTCAATCTCTGGACTTTTCTTCTGTTGGTTGTTTCTCTTCCAAGTCATTTTGGTGAGGAGTAGTTGAGGGATGTATATCAACCACTATCCAGGTGAGTTGCTCAGTAGAAGGTTTTGGAGCAATTAGAAGTCACCACTGAAAAGTAAGAAGAAAAAAAAAGAGAGAGAAAAAGAGAAAAGAAACAAGAAAGAACATGGCCAAAGTTGGCCCCAATGGTAGGATTTATATGGTACAAACCCACAACAGAGTAAATAAAAAGACCATAGAATGTAAAACTAAACCCAACCCAAATGACCCCCAAGACTAGTATTTATATTTTACAAAGGCAAAAACAATTACACAGAAACACCCTCAGAAGAATAGGGTGGGAAGGTGAGTGCAAACCCTCGTTGTGGGCAAGGAAGGTTTTCTGATCCTCCTGGGTGTGTCTTGTTATTATTGTTAGGAGCCCACTTTCTAGAGATATAGGAAGATTAAAACTGGTTTATCTATAGGGGTAATATTGAATAGGAATGAAGGATTACCTTGAAGCTTATAACTATATGTATATTTAAAAGAAAAAAGAATAAAGGAAAAAAGAGAGGGAAAAAGGAAAAAACTTAAACAGAAAACAAACAAACAAACAAAAGAAGCAACAACAACAACCAAAAAAAAAAAAAAAAAAAAAAAAAAAAAAAAAAAAAAAAAAAAAAAAAAAAAAAAAAAAAAAAAAAAAAAAAAAAAAAAAAAAAAAAAAAAAAAAAAAAAAAAACCCACACAGGTATGCATTTGAATAAAACTTCAAGGTAAAAAGTTATTAAGGAGTGTTGTATTAAGTATCACCTTGGAAGAATAAGAGGGCAAACAAGAACTGTGAGAATGAATTTTAAATTTAAAGTGAAAACTTAAAAAATAAAAATAAAAAAAAGCTAAAAAGAAAATAAAGTGAAAATCTGTTGCCCTCTTCTCCGGGACAACAAAGGTCAGGGGATTTTCCCATGGGCCAGCCAGGGGAAGTCAAGCAGGAAGGAGAGTGTTGGCGGCAAAGAGAAGACAGCAGCCGGGAGGTCTGTTAAAGCAGGATCTCGTTTATTGAGGAAGTGGCACACGTTTATATAAGTTTAGCAGGGGGAGGTAACGGGGATGGGATGTTGAGTAGGGACATCCAATCAGCTCTAATGGTCAACAGCCCATGCAGGAGGCAATACGGAAGTCAGTGTATCGAATGCACTGTCCACGAACTGACCATGTTCGTGGAAGTCAGATCGGCCAATCCACAGCTGCCACTGTGGTGGCTTAGTGGATAAGGGAATGTCCGTCACACAGACCCTCCATGGTGGGGAAAGTACTATGTCCTCATGATAGGTGGCGTCCCCCACAAAAACTTGTATCTATAAAGCATACAGCTTTTGGGGTATTATCAGAAGCTTAATATATTTCTTTTTCCCTGATGTTGGGATTTTACAGTTTTGTGGAGACCCTTTGATGTTGTCCTCTTGTTCCTGTGGCTTGCCTCCTGGGGGAGGGGCTGCCACGTTGTTTTTCAGTCAGTGCTACCTGGGCTGAGTCTCTCCACCTCCTTTCTAGGGGCTGGGATCCATGGCTACCAGGTTTTCAGGCTTTTGTTCTTTGGAGGGTTTGTTCTTTTGTGGCTTTTTGCAGCTTTTCAAAAAGTCAGGGTAGAGCAAGATGTCTGCACTCAGACCTCCATCTCAGAGAAAGGCCTCAGCTTGCTTCCCTCTGAACAGTGTGGTGTTGCCCTCTTCTCCGGGACAACAAAGGTCAGGGGATTTTCCCATGGACCAGCCAGGGGAAGTCGAGCAGGAAGGAGAGTGTTGGCGGCAAAGAGAAGACAGCAGCCAGGAGGTCTGTCAAAGCAGGATCTCGTTTATTGAGGAAGTGGCACACGTTTATATAAGTTTAGCAGGAGGAGGTGACGGGGATGGGGTGTTGAGTAGGGACATCCAATCAGCTCTAATGGTCAACAGCCCATGCAGGAGGCAATATGGAAGTCAGTGTATCGAATGCACTGTCCACGAGCTGACCACGTTCGCGGAAGTCAGATTGGCCAATCCAGAGCTGCCACTGTGGTGGCTTAGTGGATAAGGGAGTGTCCGTCACACAGACCCTTCATGGTGGGGAAAGTACTATGTCCTCGTGATAGGTGGCATCCCCCACAGTGTGGGGCACACAGACTGTCTCTGTATTTTCCCCTTTATCTTGCCGCTTGTCCCAGGGAGCATGCAACCGCAGCCCCTAGTCAGAATGGTGCCTGAAGCCCCTGTTTGTCGCTTTGCTCCCTCGCTATGGAAACCATGACTGATTTCAGATTGTGAGACCTTGTCTCTGCCCAGAGAGTCTCTGTAGTTCACACCCATGCAGAAAGGACTGAGATCCCATGGTCCTGCAGGTCGTGTTCAAGTCTGTAGAATCGCCCCTCTTGTGAGTTGCGCACGTCTGGCCCAATGGGTGGAAAAAAGTGGCAGGGAAAAAAAAAAGCAGCAGTTTTAAAGATACTCTGCACCGCCTGCTTCCCTCACACAGCGCCAGGTAGTGCTTTCTATCCCCCGTCCCAAGCCAGTTTTATATCCCTGCCAACGGTGGTCAGATTTCCCTGGCTGCCTCTTAAGGCCCTCTGTTTTTGCCTGCTTTTAATCAGACTGCAATTTTGTGCTGGTGGACCAGACTTCTAAAGGTTCTGATTTTGTGCCCAGCAGCTCTACTTCTGCCTTGGAGCTGGCCCCTCCCCAAGCAGTCTGTTCTCCCAAATGTCACCTCTGATTCACTTCTCTGCATGTCCTACCTTCCAGAAAGTGGTCACTTTTCTGTTCCTAGAATTGCCACTCTTCTTTTTGATCTCCTCTTGAGTCTGTACGTGCTCAGACTGTTCTGATAACCATCTAGTTGAATTCCTGTGACCTGATGATATCTAGGTCTTGTACTCCTCCACTGATGTCACTGCCAGGGAAGCCAGCCTCGGCGGAGTTGTGGGTCCCGAACCACAGGCGAAATAATGACACGAACACAGAAATCTAATGCAAGCTGACAGACCCGAAGTCAGTCAGAAGAGACATATGAAGCAGGCTCAGTCACACGCTCTGGCTTTTTAGCATTGGCTTTCTAACTCTAGCTCTCTAGCTCTGGCTTTGGCCCTCTTGCTCTACTTCTCTCTCCTCTTCTGTCTCTCTACTCTCTGTCTGCTTTTCTTTCTGCTGCTTTCTTTGCTTCTCTCTGTTTCTGTCTCTCTTTGCAGGCTCTCTTGCTGTTTTCCAGCTCTCCTGCTCACTCCTCTAAGGCTCTCTTGCTGTTTCCTCACAGGCTCTCTGCCTTTGTCTCTCAGTCTCTCTGCAGGCTCTCTTGCTGCTTCCTTGCAGGCTCTCTGCCTTTGTCTCTCTTGACTGACAGGGGTCCCAGTCTTTTATTATTTAAAAGTGAGGGAGTTTGGTGGTGCAGTTAAATCTTTTAATTGCTTTTGCATCTGCCCTAGAGACAGGATTAGTATTGTTACTGCAGGGTACGGAGTGATTGCTTAAACTCACAGAAGTTGAGACCATTGAGGCACAGGGATCAAGAAATACAGATAAGAGATACTATTATGTCTTGAATAAGCACACAAAGGACATATTGCCCTGACCCACAGGGTATGTGGCTTTCCAAATTCTAGGTGGGGAAAGCCCAGAGGGGCTTTCATTCACATTCACAGGTACCTCCACCAAAGTTTTCCGGTGGCTTGGGCATGGCGGGAGGGGTGGATCAAGCACCTTCCCCGACACTCCACCATTTTGCTTCCTCCCACATCATTAATTTTCGATGCATTGTTCATTATTTATACACCACACACAGTGCTCCATGCAATACATGCCCTCCTTAATACCCACCATCAGGCTCACCCCTCCCTCCACCCCCAGTCCCCCAAAACCCTCAGTTTGTTTCTCAGAGTCCACAGTCTCTCATGGTCATCTCCCCCTCTGAATTCCCCCAATTTACTTTTCCTTTCCTTCTCCTAATGTCCTCCATGTTATTCCTTATGTTCCACAAGTAAGTGAAACCTTATGGTAATTGACTTTCTCTCCTTGAAGTAGCAGCTTTTAAAAAAACAAAGGAGTTTGATTGAGGCAGCCTCTCAATCTGAAGTAGAATAACAGAACAATAGAAGGTTGAATCTAAAAATGATTAGAAATGAGCACATCTGATCCTTATTCAAAAAGGAAACAGATTAGTCTCAGGACATTTAAAGGCTGTGTTTAATGTTATGACAATGGAACAGGTAATAAACTGCTCTGGCCTGGTAGGTGCCTCATCCACTCTGTATTCCTATTTGGCTTAGATTTTTACCATTTAAAAAAATCTATAGTTGAAAAAAATGACTGTTTTATTTTGTTTTAAGATTTTATTTATTTATTTGACAGAGAGAAATACAGTGAGAGAGGGAACACAAGCAGGGGAAGTAAGAGAGGAAGAAGCAGGCCTCCTGCCAAGAAGGGAGTCCAATGTGGGGCTCGATCCCAGGTCTCCGGGATTATGACCTGAGCTGAAGGCAGGTGCTTAACCAACTGAGCCACCCAGGTGCCCCCCCAAAAAATGACTCTTTTAAGAAAGAAATTCCATGTACTTCTTGTTAAGACTTGGAATATAACGTCTTCTAATAATATAATTTCAGGTGTTTTGTGGCTTCTATGTTTTATGATAATTGACACATTATACTTTTTACAGTGCATTCTAAAGTACTATATAACTAGTGTGTTTTATTCTCTGCATTGTATTATATGATGTTTAAAAAAGTTCCTAATATTTTTTTTCATGGCACATGATTTTCTCAGTGAGGAATTGCTTGCATTATTTTCTTTGCCAGAAAATAATCTTTGACTTCGATTTGGTGTCAGATGAGCATCTCTTTTTGATGTTATTGCATCCCCAGTGATGTAGCAGTAATGACAAAGATCTGGAAATGGAAATAATCACTTAATAAATCTGACTGTAGGAAAAACTGAATTATTGCATTTCAAGGAAATTTATTTACAGATAAATAAATCCATGTCAAGTAAAGTTAGTTGTTGAGATGCTAAGTTTTAGAGGTGGTAGGTATCTAATCACAAAAGGAAATCAAAATGTTGAATGAAACTGGATCACATTCTTAAACCATACACAGAAAATTCTAAGTGAATGAAAGACTAAATGTGAGAAGGAAACCGTCAATATCCTAGAAGAGAACACAAACAGCAACCTCTTTGACATCAGCCATAGCAACTTCTTACCTTGTCTCTGGAGGCAAAGGAAACACAAGCGAAAATGAACTACTGGAACTTCATCAAATAAGAAGCTTCTGTATGGTGAAGGAAACAACCAACAAAACTAAAAGGTAACCTACTCTTTATATGGGTGACAAAGAAATTGTCATATTGAGACAATTGAGACACAGATGTTTATCATTTGCCACAGCAGGGCTAACAATGAGTGTTAGTAACAACAGCCTTTTGATCTTATTCCCTAATTTTGGGACTAAGCTTTAGGTGTCCATTCTTCTTGGTTTAGCTGTAATAGCCTGGGCAGTGTTAAATCCTGCCTAGACCTACATGGCTCCACTGGAGAACCCAGTGCTGGAACTCAGAGCCCTCCTATGGTGAAGTTATTGTTGGAGTCATTCTCAGTGACTCATTCACAGTCCTTCAGCTTTTCCAACAATGTGTACGTACTTCATTCCTTCTATTCAATTCCTTTTGGCTTAATATAACTAGATTTTATTTTCAAACTTTCTTCAATGAACAGACCAACTGTGAATTCTCACAAACTTAAATATACACAAAGAATAAGGAAAATTAGAGTAGCTAATTATGAAAAGAAAGGTGAAGCTAGAGGTGGCATATTGAAAGGTAGAAAAATATGAGTCAGCGATAAATGGAGGCATATAACATATTCAAGTAGTATAACTTGAAAGATAAACTGTAGATTTCAGGACTTAACAAAAGCATTTTTTTTTTAAGATTTTATTTATTTGACAGAGAGAAACACAGCCAGAGAGGGAACAGAAGCAGGAGGAGTGAGAGAGGGAGAAGCAGGCTTCCTGCTGAGCAGGGAGCCCGATGTGGGACTCGATCCCAGGTCTCTGGGATCATGACCTGAGTCGAAGGCAGTCACTTAATCAACTGAGCCACCCAGGCGCCCCACAAAAGCATTTTTTTTTTAAATCACATCACAGTCCGAGGTGGATTACAAGCAACTCTCTTTTCCATAATCATTTACCATACACAGAAAATTCTAAGTGGATGAAAGACTAAATGTGAGAAGGAAACCATAGTTTCTGCCTATTTTCTTATTTTTGGCTACACTCTTCTTCATATCCTCTCAGTAGGGTGAACAATTATCCTGGACTGAAAGTGGTTTCTGGGTCACAGAATTTCATTCCTGATCCTCCAGTATTTCCAGGCAAACTAAGGAGGTTGTTCATGGTAGTCTTAAAAATTCTCTCCCAAATTATGTGGGTGGAGAAAAAGAAACAGAGCCATGCAGGGGATGTTTTCATGGACTAGGTCTGGAAATAGCACACATCAATTCCATTAACATTTCATTATATACTGTATTGTAAGTATAGATGAAAAAAATGTAGTCTAGTAGTAACAAGTAAGAATAAGGAAATAAAAATATCAGAGAACTAAAACAGTATATGAAAAATCCAGTCATCTCTTCACCAAAATTAGGTTCACATTTTTTTCCATGTATCTCCTCCTCAACAGAGAGGATCCAAAGCCCTTACAAATCACTTTATCCAGCAAAAAGTGCAAGATTTATGGATAACGGACACCAGTCCTAATATAGTCCCTTGACAACTTATGAACTAAAAAGACAAAGTATCTGCTCCACTGTAACATCAGTCAGACAGTGATAGGATAACAATAATAGAAATTGGATGAAGGTTGTCAAAAGATATGAATTTTCAGTTGTAAATTAAATAAGTAATAAGAATGTAATGTACAACATAACTATAGCCAATGTTGCTGTATGCTATATTTTAAAGTTGTTAAGAGAGTAAATCTTAAGAGTTCTTTCCAGAAGAAAAAATTTTTCTCCTTTTTGCTTTAAAAAAATAGAATTTCCTTTTAGTAAGGGTAAATATCAGACATACAACAATTATTCATTCATAACAATTTCATAATTCCTTTGGGTAAAATTATGAATGTTCTCTATACATGAAATAAACTGGAGATTCTTGGTCAAATTTAGAATTATGAGGAATAGAAAGGTTGTTGATTTTAGTTTAGTTTAGTTTTTAATTTAGTTTGGTTTGCGGGGAGGATGCTATTGAAAGGTATTATGTTAGCTGCTGTAACAAAGTACCAAAAATTGGGTGATTTAAATAACAAATATTTATCTTCTTGCTGTTCTGGAGTCTTGAATTTTGAGATATAGGTGTTGTTACAAGGGTTGATATCAAGTGACAGAGAATCTGTTCTATTTATCTCCTCTAGTTTTTTGTTTTGTTTTGTTTTGTTTTGTTTTTGTGGTTTGCTGACAGTCCTTGGTATTCTTTGGCTTATAAATATCCACCTCACCTTCCCATGGCATTTCCCTGTGTGTGTCTCTATCTCCAAGTTTCCCCTTTTTATAAGAATACCAATATTATTGGAGTAGGAACCCATCCTATTCCAGTATGAACTCATCTCAACTAATTATCTCTGCAATGATGTTATTTCTATATAAGGTCACATTTTGAGGTATAGGGGTTAGATATGAATTTTGGAAGGATGTATTTCAGCCTATTACAGGTATGACTAGACAACAGATAAAAATTTGTTTCTGCTTTTCATTTTAAGCCTAAGACTATGGTAGCTTTAGAAATGAATTCCTTTGAAGGTAGTACAGTTCCAATCTTCATTTTACTTCCAGTTAGTCCTATGTTCCAGTAACCACACCCAAGGTGTCATCTGCACATAATTCTCAGGCCTGATATATGTCTTTGCTTTCTCACATCTAAGAATCTCTTTTAACTTAATCAAGTCTACCATGAGTTCTGATTTAGGTGGAAATGCCACTCTCTTCAACTAATCTTTGTAGCAAAACAGTTTTAATAGAAGATCTGGGTCAAAGTCTTAACTCTCATTTCATACTTTTTGTGTATAGAAACTGCCAGCTTTTTAAAGCTTTCAGAGCCCCAACTCTCTCAGTTTTATTTTATTTTTATTTGCAAACCAGCCAATTCTTTTCCTGAGCTTATTTCTTTCTGAGGATACATTATTAAAAGTCAGCTAGTCATAACCAACATACACTATTATCATGATTCTTTAAAGACATTTCCCTTTGAGCTGGTAGACATGTGATCTACCTTCTTTCAAGTTAGTGTGTGCTCTAGTTTTCCCAAACAGTTGGCTAACAAGGCTCTCCAATGCACCAATTCCCTTTGACCCTTTCCTTTTCATCTTTCCTTTTCATCATGTTTTTGTTTGGTGGTACTGAACTCTGAGTCACAATATCCATATTGGCCAGGTCAGGTTGGACTAAATGCTATAATAATAATCAACCTCTCATCAAGACTTACTTTGACTGGGGTGCCTAGATGGCTCAGCTGTTGAGTGTCTGCCTTTGGCTCAGGTCATGGTCCCAGAGTCCTGGGATTAAGTCTGGCATTGTGCTCCCTGCTTGGTGGGATGCCTACTTCCCCCTCTCTCACTCCCCCTGTTTGTGTTTCCTCTCTAGCTGTGTTTCTGTAAAAAAAAAAAAAAGAAAGAAAGAAAGAAAGAAAGAAAGAAAGAAAGAAAGAAAGAAAGAAAGGGAGAAAGAAAAAAAGAAAAAGAAAAAAAAAGGAAAAAAAAGACCTACTTCGACCAATGAATGTCATGGAAATTACATGAGTGCATATCCCAGCCTGTGAGTCTTTGAATTCCTTTTCTCACATTCTGTAGCTCTGAGATCATCAGACTATGAAGAAACCCTGTCAGTTTTGCTACGGGATGAGAGACATTGAGGAAAACTGAGGCACCCCAACAGATAGCAAACAAAGCTTCTAGACATGTGAGAGTTAGGATATCATGAAACTTCCACCACTGCCCGTGAAACAGCTGAGTGAATCTGCATCAATGAGTCCAGTGAAACCAGCAGAATTAACCAGTAAATCCACAAAATTTGAAAATTGTAATTGCTATTTTTAAACACTAAGTTTAGGGAAGTTTTCTATGAAGTGAACCAGATAAACTGAGATTAAGTATTGTAAACTCTAGGCAGCAACTTAAAGGAGTGGAAGAATATTTAGCTACCAAATAGAAAAAAAAAAATCTGTACACCAAACTAACATGTAGTACACCTCACAAACTGCTTTCTTTAAAGACTTTTTCTGTAAATTTAATTTTCAAGATTCTAAATATTATTGGCCTGCAACAACAGAAGAACTCTTTAGTAGAATTGTGTTTCTTTTACTACTGTGTAGATTCATTACAAATTCTGAAGTGAGTTATCAGAAAACTCAGGAAATGGTGAAGTTTGCACAATTACTAGCTTTAATTTTTTGGAAGTTCTTATTTTATTTGTTTGTTTGTTTATTTTTTATTTATTTGACAGAGAGGTAGATGCAGAGTGGCAGGCAGAGGGAGAGGGAGAAGCAGGCTCTCTGCTTCAGGGAGCCCAATGCAAGGCTTGATCCCAACACACTGGGATCCTGACCTGAGCCGAAGGCAGACACTTCCCTGACTAAGCTACCCAGGCAACACACCTTAATTTTTTCTGGAGATATATTGTATTTGATGGTCAAACTTTGGCATTTCTTGTTGTTTTTAATTTTTTAATTTTTATTTTGTATTAAGTTTGGAATCTCAGAAAATGTAAGAAAAATGTGTGAGGGATGGCTGGGTGTCTCAGGTGTTAAGTGTCTACCTTCCCCTAAGTTCCTTTTCTCAGGGTCCTGGGATCAAACCCCACACCAGGTACTCTGCTCAGAAGGAAGCCTGCTTTACCCTCTCCCACTCCCACTGCTTGTATTCTCTCTATCACTGTGTCTCTCTCCATCAAATAAATAAATAAAATCTTTTTTCAAAATGTGTGAATTGTCTTTCAAATTAATATGCAGTACCTTAGTGCTAATGGATGATGAGGTAAAAGAGTTTAAAGACATTTCCTAACCAGACATTTTTATAGAGAAAAGAAAAAAATGACAACCCCATTAAAGCTGATAGTTGACTATGAAGAACATGGGGGAAAAAAAAACCTCTAAAATTGATCATCACTTACTCTACTTTCCATTTTCATTTGCTTGCCTAAAATTTCATCTCATATTGTTTAAGGGAAGAGATGGAAATGTAATATAATTATGAGTATAGTTAACCTTTCTGTACTGGCACTTTCCTGAACATAAAATATTAACTTTTCCCCCATTGGTTTTGGTTTTTGTTTTTGACAGCCTTTGAGAGGTAATAAGACTTTAAAGCTCTCTGAATTTGGTAATTTTTAGGGAGGTGGGGAAGAAGCTTGGTGTGATTTTTGAAGAAAGTAGTTACAGAAGAATATTTGAATTTGATGGTTAAGGAAATTACACTAAAGAAACCAAACTTTAGCTGGTTTTTCTTTTGTACAAACATGGACATATACTATATGTCCAAATGTTTTTCATATTCCTCTTCTGTGGTTTATTTACAAGAGGATGGAAGACAAAAGACTTTACAAATTTTGGCTACTAATACAAATTCTTTGTTTTAGAAAATGACCCAAAGTAAAGAACTTCCTAGTTTCAAAGTGTGGATACATAATAAAATGAATGGGAAATGTGTGCAACACCATATATAAAAATGTCATGCAAACATTTTTTACATATGGGGTGCCTAGCTGGCTCAGGCAGTTGAGTATCTGACTCTTGGTTTTAGCTCATATTGTAGTCTCAAGGTCATTGGGTTGAGCCCCCACATTGTGCTCAGTGCTTAGCACCAGATCTGCTTGGTATGCTCTCTTCCTCTCCCTCTGCCCCTCCCACTCATGCATATTCTCTCTTTCTCTCCTTCTCTCTCTCTCAAATAAATAAATTAAATCTTTAAAAAAAAAACCTATTCTTTAGGGATGCCTGGGTAGATCAGTTGTTAAGCATCTGCCTTTGGCTCAGGTCATGATCCCAGAGTCCTGGGATGGAGCCCTGCATTGGATTCCCTGCTCAGTGGGAAGCCTGCTTCTCCTGCTCTCACTCCCCCGGCTTGTGTTCTTTCTCTCTCTGTGTTTCTGTCAAATAAATAAATAAAATCTTATAAAATAAACTATTCTTTACATATGACTTAGACAAATAGTTTACTAATTTATATTTTATGTTTATATTTAATAAAATTTTGGCACTATTGATACATTAAAAATGGAAATAATATTTAACAGATTTTCAGAACAGCCAAAATAACTGCTAATGTCATCAATTCATTTGAATTTCAGGAAATGATATAATCTTAGACTTGGAAATGTAGTTTAAATCATTTCTTCTGATCCCTATATTTCAAAAATACATAGTCTAAGGCCTTGTTGGAGAGAGTATATGGCGTACTCCAGATCACAAAGTCTTTCTTTAGTTTCCACCAAATATGTAGTCTCATTTTCAGGAATGGCTGAGGGCAGAAGAAGCAATGTGGTGGAAGTTTAGAAAACAACATGTAGATCAAGCTTCCATATGACAGATTTCCTAACAGCTGTGATGTTTACTAAGGATATTCTGCTGGGAGCCCCAGTTACTGAATTCAAATAAGGCATACATCCCATTCAAAAAACAATCTAAATATGAATAATTTCCTCTGGAGAATATGACCTAGAAGAGAAATTCACTCTACCCTGCAATTCTCAATAGCACATTGATGCATATTCCATTCATGAGGGAAATTTGATTTAATGACATATGTACCTTGATATTATTATTCTTTTAGCAGATAGCACTCATTTTCAAGATAATTCTAAAATAAAAATCATTAAGAATCTACTAATTAATTACCTCTGGAATTAAAGAACTCATTATCCCTAATTTATGTTCATTTGACTGAGTTCCCCCCTTTTTTACAGATGCATTAAAAATTAAAACTTATTTCCAGCTCTTGATTACATTAAATTCAAAGCTCACTTAATTTCTGATGTTTTGTTTAAATGGCAAATCTTGACTTGATTTGAATAAATAACCTCATTTATTATTAGAGCCTATTTTCTTCTCTTCTACCTTTTATTTTGTCAGTTTGATAGGTCCTTCTTTTTATTGTATATTGAAATGCTAAAAGAACTGTTCAATTTGGCATCTACACAAATCCATAAACATTTTCTTTCAAATATCTCCATTCATCTAAAATATGTGTCTTACCTATCAGGCATGCCAACATCTTTCATATTTTCTCTTGGAAGCCCAGTCTTATTATTTTTTTTAATAGCAGAGAAAATATTTCTATCAACTTGCTATTATTTGAAGTATATTCATTTCTTTAGCAAGTGTTTATTGAACAATGAAAGTCCTATCACAGACATATGTATGAACAGATACATGTTATATATATAACATGATCTGATCTTTGATTGGTTCTTGAGAATCGTTTCTTACCATTCTTTCTCACTTACTTCAGAACATAGGCCTTATTTCTGATCTCTCCAAGTACCAAATTCATCTGCTCAGAGAGACCTTCTCTGTGGACTCTGGAACCACATCCACTTTGGTAATTGTCTGTCCTCTTATCCTAATTTATTTTTCTTCAGTTTGTATCACTGACTTATATTCATGTATGTATTTCTCCCTCCTTTCTACAATGTAAGGTTCACAAAGGAAAAATTTTCCCTATTGTGTATATTTATACATAAACAATAATTAAAACAGTGATGGGCATGGAAATGAAAACATTTGATAAGTGGCTGCTGAATAAATATAAGAAAGAATGGGGTCAATGGGGTCAGGAAAAAACCTTATATTTAAGTTAAAATAAGGAAAACAAGGAGTTAGTCAGATGATGAGGCAAACTAGGAAGATAAATTATAAAGAGTAAAGGCAACAAAAGTATTTCTTAACTTTTGCACACAAAATTGATCTTAACCAGATGTCTCCAGTTTGTAGATAGTTGTAAATGACAATGTCAAAGATAGGAAAAGGACATTGTCTACTCCAAATACTAACCAAATTAAAAATATTTGAATAATTTTAATATAAATATTATCTGTTCCTATAGGAATCCTCTCAAATATGAGGATAATTACCACAACACTTAATGAAACACATATATCTATATTATACATTTTAAGGTCATCAATAACATGAGACTATCTTATATGAAGTATGAATTGAAACTTCATGAAGTAATATAGGTCCATAATTGCTTATGCTCAATTGCAAATTCAAAAAGTTATACACATATAGAGCTTACTGTTTCTGTTTGTTTAGGTGACATCAAACTCCTTTGGAGGACCTGATATGTATATATGTCAAGCTGTTATATGAATTTTCATATTATTTACTTCAAAAGTGTAAATGCATTCCAATATTTGGTGCCACAGGGGAAGAGATGTTACATAATATATAGTTAAAAACATTCATTTCTCCTAAATTTGTATAAAATCCTGAATTTTGGTTTCAAGGATATCAAATAAAAGATGTGGATCCATAGAAGTATAAAATACAAATTAAAATCTCTAAATTTTTACTTTTCCAATATAATGAAAAAGAAAACTAATTTTTTCTGCAGTATAATATATTAAGATCATATAAAATAGAGGCCAAAAGTGCTATAGCTCAAAAAGGAAATTGAAATCTAATAGGAAATGAATTTAAATATATGTATTAAGAGAAAAGGTCAGTAAATGTATAAAATATTTAACTGAATCAATAGTAAAATCTTTGGAAAAGTGCCTACTCCTCTTCTGTCCATTTATTAACTGGGTTATTTGGTTTTAGGATGTTGAATCTGATAGTTCTTTATAGATTTTGGATACTAACCCTTTATCAGAAAAATCATTTGCAAATATCTTCTCCCATTCTGAAGGTTGTGTTTTAGTTTTGTTCATTGTTTTCTTCACTGTGCAGAAGCTTTTGATCTTGATGAAGTCCCAATAGTTTACTTTTGCTCTTGTTTCCCTTGCTTCTGGAGCCATAGAAGTTGCTATGGCCAACGTCAAAGAGGTTGCTGCCTGTGTTCTTTTCTCAGATTTTGATGATTTCCTGTCTCACGTTTAGGTCTTTCTGCCATTTTGAATTTCTTTTTTCGTGTGGTGTAAGAAAGTGGTTCAGTTTCATTTTTCTACTTGTTGCTGTCCAGTATTCCCAACATCATTTGCTGAGGAGACTTTTTCTTTTGGGTATTCTTTCCTGCTTTGTTGAAGATTAGCTGACCATATGGTTGTGGGTCAATTTTTGGGTTTTCTCTTGTGTTTCATTGGTCTATGTGTCTGTTTTTGTATCAGTACCAAGTGTCTTGATCACTATAACTTTGTGATATAACTTAAATTTTAAAATTGTGATGTCTCCAGGCTTGCTTTTATTTTTCAAGATTGTTTTGGCTATTTGAGGTACTTTGGTTCCATACAAATTTTGGGATTATTTGTTCTAGCTCTATGAAAAAGGTTGGTGGAATTTTGATAGTAATTGCATTAATTGTGTAGATTGCTGTGGGTATTATAGACATTGTAGCAATGTTTGTTCTTCCAATCCATGAACATGGAATGTTTTCCTATTTCTTTATGTCATCTTCAGTTTCTTTGAAAAGTGTTTTATAACTTTCACAGTACAGATCTTTTACTTCTTTGGATAGTTTTATTCCTAGTTATCTTATTATTTTGGGTGCAATTCTTAATGGGATAGATTTCTTGATTTCTTATGCTACTGCTTCCTTATAGGTGTATAGAGATGCAATAGGTTTCTGTACATTGATTTTATGTCCTGCAACGTTGCTGAATTCATGTATTAGTTCAAACAATTTTTGATGGTCTTTCAGGTTTCCTATATAAAATATCATGTCATCATGAAAGTTGGACTTCCTCCTTGATGATGTGGATACCTTTTATTTCTTTTAACTGTCTGATTACTGAGGCTAGGACTTTGAGTACTATGTTAAATCACAGTGGTGACAATGGACATCATTGTCTTGTTCTTGATTGTAGGCTTTCGGTTTTCCCCATTGAGGATGATATTAGCTATGGATTTTTCATATATGGCCTTTATGATCTTGAGGTATATTCACTCAGTGCATACTTTGTTGAAAGTTTTTATCAAGAATGGATGTTTTACTTTGTCAAATGCTTTTTCTGGTTCTATTGAACTGATCATATGGCTCTTATCTTTCCTTTTCTTTATATCCTTTCTTTTATTAATATGGTGTATCACATTGACTGGTTTGTGCATACTGAACCACCTTTGCAGCCCAGGACTAAATCCACCTGATTGTGGTGGATGATTATTTTAATGTACTTTGGATCTAATTTACTAGTATTTTGTTGAGAATTTTTGCATCCATATTCATCAGGGATACTGGCCTCTTTTTTAGTGGAGTCTTTGTCTGGTTTTGGAATCAGGGTAATGTTGGCCTCATAAAGTGAGCTTGGAAGTTTTCCTTTCATTTCCACTTTTTGAACAGTTTGAGAAGAATAGGTATTAACTAATCTTTAGTTAATCTGCTGGCTTTAGGTTTTATTTATTGTTTGTATGTTTTTCCTACTCCTTTAGGTGTAGGGTTAGGTTTTATATTTGAGATTTTTCTTGCTTCTTGAGGTCCACCTATACTGCTATATAGTTCCCTTAGGACCACTTTTGCTGCATCCCAAAGGTTTTGGACTGTCTCTTTTTAACTTTCATTTGTTTCCATAGTTTTTTGTTTGTTTCTTCTTTATTTTCTTGGTTAACTCATTCACTGTTTAGTAAGATGTTCTTTAACCTCCATGTATTTGTGATGTTACCAAATTTTTTCTTGTGGCTCACTTCAAGTTTTATAGTATATTTGGAAAATATGCATGGTATGTTCTCAATGTTTTTGTATACTTTGAGGCCTGATTTGTGACCCAGTGCATGATCTGTTCTGGAGAATGACTTCTATGCACTTGAAAAGAATGTGTATTCTGCTGCTTTAGGATGAAATGTTCTGAATATATCTGTTAGGTCTATCTGGTCTAGTGTGTCATTCAAAGCCATTGTTTTCCTGTTGATTTTCTGCTGAGATGATCTGTCCATTATAAGTGGGGCATTAAAGCCCCCTACTACTATGATATTGTTATCAATGAGTTTCTATCCATTTTTTTTGTTTTGTTTTGTTTTATACTTTTGTGTGCTCCCAGGTTGGGGGCATACATATTTACAATTGGTAAATCTTTTTGTTGGCCAGACCCCTTCATTATGATGCAGTGTTCTTCTTCATCTCTTGTTTTAGTTTTCACTTAAAATCTACTTTGTCTGTTAGAAGAATGGTTACTACAGCTTTATTTTGATGTCCATTAGCAAGATAAGTGGTTCTCCATCCCCTCTCTTTCAATCCACAGGTGTCTCTAGGTCTGAAATGAGTCTCTTGTAGGCAGCATATGGATGCTTTCTGTTTTTCTTGTTTTTTTAAAGATTTTATTTATTTATTTGACAGAGAGAAACACAGTGAGAGAGGGAACACAAGCAAGGGGAGTGAGAGAGGGAGAAGTAGGCTTCCCACCAAGCAGGGAGCCTGATGTGGGGCTCAATCCCAGGTCTCCAGGATCATGACCTGAGCCGAAGGCAGTCGCTTAACCAACTGAGCCACCCAGGCGCCCCCCAAACTAATCTTTGAAGAAAGTAGGGGACCACAAAGTGGAATATGAGACTTGTTACCATATTGCTATTACATGCACAGCAGTATTTCTTAAATGCACTGTGTATCATGACTCTGATCTTAGTAAACATTTCCCACCCAGAGGGAAGAGGATAAGATAACAAAGCAAGGGGGGTCTCCTGCATCAGATATTGTTCACTGCATGTTCCTGTGATGCTTCACGGGACTGACCTTGTTGGGACTCTTGACTATCAGACAACCATGTCTCTTAACTGTTCTCTCTGTTTGAAAAGCTCTCCCAGGCACCCACTGTTTTTCTTTTTTAATCCAGTCTGCTACCCTTTGTCTTTTGATTGGAGCATTTATTTCATTTATATTCAGGGTAATTATTGATAGATAAGAATTTAGTGCCATTTTCTTACATGTTTTGTCATTTTTTCTGGAGATTTTCTTTGTTCCTTTCTAGTCTGTGTGGCTTTTGGTTGTTCTTTTCCATTCAAAAAGTCCCCTTTAATATTTTTGCAGGGCTTATTTAGTGGTCACAAACACCTTTAGTTTAGTTTGTCTGGATAACTATCTTCCCTTCTATTGTGAGTGATAGCCTTGGTATATAAAATATTTTTGGTTGCCAATTTTTCCCATTCAGCATGTTGAAAATATCATGCCACTCTCTTCTGGCCTGCCAAGTTTCTATGGGGAGATCTGCTGCTAATCTTGTTTGTCTTCCCTTGTAAATTAGGGCCTTCTTTTGTTTTGGAACTTGTAGATCTTTCTATTTATCTATATATTTTGCAAATGTAACCACAATATGTCTTGGTATTTTCTGCTTTAGTTGGTTCTGGAAGTTCTCTGACTCCTGGATTTAGAAGTCTATTTCCTTCCTTCAGTTAGGGAAGTTTTCAGCTACAATTTCTTCAAATAAACCTTCTGTCCCCTTTTCTCTCTCTTCTTCTTCTGGGACTCCTATGTTATGAATGTTATTAGACTTTATGGAATCAATGATTTCCCTAAGTCTATTTTCCATATAATTAGAAAAAACAATAGACAAATGGAGTTATTTTGTTTATAATTTCCTAAGCTTCTGGGAAACAATCATAATGAAACAACTTTAATTAAATGACTTCTTTCATACTAAAAAGTCAGTAATTAAAGGTACATATATGATGATTTAAGAAAAAAATGCACAAAACTGACATTAATTGCTATTTAAATTAATCTTTAAGAATTGTTGTTTTATAATCAGTTTTCACTGAAAGGGATCTTAGATATAATGTCCAACGACCTTATTGATATATCTATAATGAATTATTTGTAAGTATTGATAAAGGGGCTCCTGGGTGACTCAGTCAGTTAAGTGGCTGCCTTTGGGTCAGGTCATGATCTCAGGGTCCTGCGATCTGGCCCCACATTGGACTCCCTGCTCAGCGGTGAGCCTGCTTCTCCCTCTCCCTCTTTTTCTCCCCACTGCTTGTGCACTTTCTCTCCCTCTCTCTCTCAAATAAATATATAACATCTTTTTTAAAAGGTAATGATAAAATTAATAATAATAATTTGCATGTATGTAATAATCAATACCTTCCATACATTTTTATTTAGTGACTACTCTGTGTCAAGGGTTGGTCTAAGAACTGAAAACTCAAAGGTTAACAAGACAGGTCCTTGTATTAACTGAACCAAAATACAGAGGAGGAGACCAACAGAAACCATCCAACAGACCATTAATAAGATAATCATTAATAAGATAGTATATAATGAGTATTATAAAAAAATGAAAAGAATAGTTGCTACCTTAGATAGGGTGTGAACAAAGTACTTCTCTGAAATAACACTTAAGAGAGTTTGACACCCAGAATCAAGAAGCATTTTTCAACATGGTCTGTTACTTGGCAGCTAAAGCAGGGTTTTAGTCCCTGTTCTTGATTCAGATCAATTTATATCTTAAAATAAAATTATTTAAAATGTTTGTTACTGTAACTTAGAGTAGATAATGTCAGAGTAGAATATCTGATGCTAAGGCTATTATCAATTCATCAATACAAAACTATAAAAATTTAGGGAAAGAAAATTTAACTAATTCTAGTTAGTCTCTCGTGTGTAAAGAGGGAACTTACAAAGTCTGCGTAGTGCCATTTGTAGTGCAGTTGCTAAGCAGTTTCAGAGTTACATCTGGAAGTTTGATGATTTGTCAGATTAAATGGATTTTCTGATGAAATGAAAATTCCTTTGGTAATATTAGGGTATTTATTCTATCTTTGAACTTAGGCTACTTTTTATTTTTTGGATTTCAAATGTTATCAGACCCTTAATTTCAGAGATTCTCTGGATATAAAGTTCAAAAAGCTAAACATTTGGTGTTATCTTAAAACTAGAAATGTATGACTTTCATTTGTATTTTCTGTAGGCTCTTTCTTTCTCTCTATCTTTCTTCTTTCTTTTAACAAGAAAGCAACAAAGAAATTGTGAAAGGAAAGATTATGGAAGGAATTATTTCTATTGTCATGTATTTCCCTTTATTGCTCTTCTTTAACAATACCTCTCCCTGTACTCTTTTTGCCTTTTCTTTCTTTAAACCAATTATATTAAAAGCAATTCAATAGGATGACTTTCAGCTAGGCACTTTAGGTTAAAAAAAAAAATTATCTTCCTGTAGTAGCTGTGCACCCTGTATGGTTTGTATTTTCATCATAAATTCTCAAGGATAATCTTCCATAATACCCATCATGACCATTAATATGCTAGGTATAGAATAATTGAGAGAGGAATCAGAAAGTTAACAAAAGATTTGATGAAGTACAAAAGCTGCATTTCATCATATCAGGAAAAATAATACCCTCAGGAAATTTGAAGCCATACACCAAGGCAAAGTTGTCTACATTTGTAGCACACCTCCTTATTTTCTCAGTGGTCAGATCAGTCATTTTATTTTTTTTCAAAGGAGAGGAGAAATGCAGACTGGAGAATATGTTTTGGAATATGAATAACAGTACCAAAATAAAGACATACATATTTAAGATGACTTATATTAGTAATGCTTGCTCATATGCATTGTATATAACACTAATGCAAGACTGACTCTTTTCCTCATGAGTTTTATACTTCCAGAGTGGGAATATTGCTTCATTAAATTATTTGAAGTTTGTCAATTCCCATATAGGATTGCATCCTAACCAAAAAAGTAGTATCTCTGTGCTGGGAAGAAGTGAAGGGTTGCATTACTATGATTCATTCTTAGAAATAGGTAATGCACTGAAATGCATCATGCATACATCTGTTAGAGAGGCAGAATTACTCCACACAGAATAAAGAACATTTTGAAGAGGAGTATAATGTAATACACACTGAACTTTATACCTAGATGGCTAGAACTAAAACTCAGCTGATGTTTTCATTAAGAACTTTGTTCTTCTGGAATTTATATCACAGCTTTAATCAATAAACTCAGCAGAAAAAAATCCATATACAGAAAACTTTAGAAAAGGTAAAAATTTAAATGCATTCATATAAACTGGACTAATGACAGATTCCCAATTAGAAATTAATCTATATTTTAATTGTTTGCTTAGGAGACAGTAGGCCAAACAAAATGATGCTTTGATTCTAAAACTGAACAGATTGATGACTCCAACTCTGTTTGGATGCTTTCTAGTTAGTTTCCTAGCAGACTAAGAAACAGAGTAAAGGATGTAGCTAGAAAGTAACTGACATGAGTTGGCACAGCTTCCCAAAACCTCTACATGGCAGTACACTTAAGTTTGTTAGTCAATGTAATGTGAGCATGCAAGATACCTTCCAGGCCAGAGAAATTCAGGGCTGAGTAGGCAGGAAAAAGACTGAAGCCAGGACCAAAACTTCTATCTTCTAACTCAGTACTCTTCAATACAGTAGGATCTAGCCACAAGCCACATGTGGCTAATTACATTCAAATAGATTAAATTAAATTAAAGATTTAGTTTCTCAGTCTCATTAGTGCTCAATATCTATGATTGGTTAGTGGGCCATTTGGCAATACACATAGGACATTCTCAACATTGCAGAAAGTTTTGCTGGTCAATACTGGCCTAACATAAGGCAGTTCTTGCTATGCCACAGTGACTTGTTCCTGTATTCTGTTTCTTATTGGTCCATTTGGTCTTCAGTAGGTCTGGAGATTTGTAAGGGTATAATATTGGTGAATATATCAAATCTATGCTTATTGTTTAAATTTTTTGTGAGAAGTACATGCCTTCCTTCTCTTTGTGAATTAGAGGACAGGGTTATTCTACTAATGATCCAAATTAATAGAAACAGTGAAAGACTTAGGAGACTGGTAAACATTATAAGGAATCAGCATGGGAAGTGAGAGGAAGGCAACTTAAAACCATTAAGAAAAAAATTCTGAGTATCACAGGAGTTCAAACAGATATGTATATTTATTCTACATGAGTTGGCTCATTTTT